>BQNB010056340.1:27737-38705 GCA_026074375.1 Tanacetum coccineum | reverse complement strand
TTAAAATACATTTTTGAAAGTATGATTAGAAACTTGGATAATTTGTCTGGCAATTTTTTGATGTATCCAAGGTTTGTACAAGTGTTTTTGGAACAACAACTTGATGATCTGTCAACTCATAAGAGAATTTATGTTGCACCCTCTCATACTAATTTTTTTTTTGCAAATATGAGAAGGGTAGGAAAAGGCTTTTCTGGTAGAGTAACACCTTTATTTCCAACAATGGTGGTACAAAACCAATCACAAATGGGTGAAGGTTCAACAATTCTAACTGATCCCTATTACATACCCACTTTTATTCAACCATCAACTCAACCTCAAAAGACACAAAAACCTAGGAAGCCTAGAAAGGACACTCAAGTACCTCATTCTAGTGATCTTATGGAAAATGTTGCAGATGAGGCTGTCTATAAGGAGTTGGGTGACAGTTTGGTGAGGGCTGCCACTACTGCTTCTAGCTTAGAAGTAGAGCAGGATAGTGGCAACATAACTAAGACCTGATCCAAGGAAACACCTAATAAATCTAGTTCCCTAGGAACTACTTCAGGTGGTGGTCCCAGGTGCCAGGAAACCATGGGGGATACTATTGCTCGAACTAGGTTTGAGAGTGTATCTAAACATTCTAATGATTCACTGCTCGCAAGAGGTAACACACTTCTAAGTGATGAGGATAGAATTAAACATAATGAAATGATGGAACTATGTACCAATTTACAAAACAAGGTTCTTGATTTAGAGAAGACAAAGACCTCTCAACATAATGAAATTGCTAATTTGAAAAGGAGGGTCAAGAAGCTTGAAAAGAAAAATAGGTCAAGAACTCATAAGCTGAAGAGATTATACAAAGTTTGTTTGACAGCTAGGGTAGAATCCTCTAAAGATGAAGAAAGTTTGGGTAAGGATGCATCCAAACAGGGGAGGATTAATGCTATTAATGCATATGAAGAAATTACCCTAATTAGTGTTTAAGATGATGCTGACAAAGAGATGTTTGATGTGGATGCTTTAAAGGGTGAAGAGGTGTTTGTTGTAGGGCAAAATGAAAATGTTGTTGAAGAAGTAGTTGATGCTGCTCAAGTTAGTACTGCTGGAACAACTGTTACAATAACTACTGAAGAAATTACTTTGGCTCAAGCACTTGAAGCATTAAAAAATTCAAAACCCAAGGTAAAAGGGATTGTTTTTCAAGAGCCAGGTAAATCTACAACAACAACAACAATTTCTTCACAACAATCACAAGACAAAGGTAAAAGAATAATGATAGAAGAACCTGTGAAGCCTATGAAGAAGAAAGATCAAATCAGTTTTGATGAAGAAGTTGCTTTAAAGTTACAAGCTGAATTTGATGAAGAAGAAAGACTTGCAAGAGAGAAAGCTGAAAAAAAGAAGCCAATATTGCTTTGATTGAAGAATGGGATGATATTCAAGTAAAGATTGATGTTGATTATCAATTGGTTGAAAGATTGCAAGCACAAGAACACGAAGAGTTGTCTATTGAAGAGAAGGCTACATTATTTCAACAACTCTTAGAGAAAAGAAGAAAGCATTTTGCAGCTAAAAGAACAGAAGAGAAAAGAAACAAACCACCAACAAAAGCTCAACAGAAAAAGATAATGTGTACCTACCTAAAGAACATGGAAAGATACAAGCTCAATGATTTGAAGTTGAAAGATTTTGATTCTATCTAAGAAATGTTTGATAGAGCTTTCAAAAGGGTAAATACATTTGAAGACTTTAGAACAGAGCTAGTGGAAGGCAAAGAAAAGAGAGCAGGAGCAGAGATGGTACAAGAGAGTACAAAGAAGCAAAAGGTGGAAGATGACAAAGAAACAGTAGAGATTAAAAAATTAATGGAAATCATTCCAGATGAAGAAGAAGTAGCAATTGATGCTATACCTTTGGTTGTTAAGTCTCCAAGTATTGTTGACTGGAAGATTCATAAAGAAGGAAGAAAAAGCTATTATCAAATAATAAGAGCTGATGGAAAGTCACAAATGTACATGATTTTTAGTCATATGCTTAAAAGTTTTCATAGGGAAGATTCAGAAACTTTGTACAAGTTGGTAAAAGCTAAATATAAGTCAACAAGACCAGTAGAAGACTTGGATTTGTTATTATAGGGTAATTTGAAGACTATGTTTGAACCACATATAAAAGATAAAGTATGGAGGAATCAACAAGACTACAAAGTATTGAGTTGGAAGATATATGACTCCTGTGGAGTACATTCCTTGAGGATGCAACATGTGCATATCTATATGTTGGTAGAGAAGAAGTATCCCCTTACACCATCTAAACTTTTAATGATGTTGGAAAAGAAGCATATGATTGACTATGAAAGTGAAATAGCTTATTAGCTTTGTAAATTCATCATGAAACAGCTTAAGAAGTAAAGAAGTGTTTGGAAGCATCCTCCTGGTGTTGATGAAGCTTTAAATGAAGAAACTTGATGATTTTGAAGAAGAATATCAAGTTTAGGTGAGGATTGTTGGGATACAAATCTTCTTGATGCTGTTAGAATTACTACTGCTCAAGTTTATGTTAATACTACTCTAATGAAGTTAGTGCTGCTCATGAACTTCAAAGAAAATATACCAAGTAGTTACTACTGCTGGTACAAAAGTTAATGCTGCTAGTGAAGAGTTACTACTGCTAGTACAAAGACTGCTTGAAGTTAATGCTGCTGAAGAGTTACTACTGCTAGTACAAAGACTGCTTGAAGTTAATGCTGCTGAAGAGTTACTACTGCTTAAGAAAATATTCTAAGTAGTTAGCACTGCTAGTATTAAGTTAGTACTACTAGTGTAAGTTAGTACTGTTTGTTTGTACTGCTTACTTGATATGTATTAGTTATTTATAGAAAAGATGTTATATGCTTAGGAAAGTATTGTAAGCCGAGTAGGACTCCTTGGTGTATAAAAGGAGGTCCTAGGGCATAGAGATTGATATCATTGTTCAATCTTAGTCGTATAATTCTTAGCTTCAAGGTCTTTATAACCCTAATAATTTAAGAGTCGTATTGTTATTATTAATAATATTGGAGCTTGTTTGTTGAATTATATGTTCATTGAATTACTGTTTTATTGATAATTCTTTTTAATGTTAAAGATTAGATTCCGCATAATCTTTAATACATTCACAGAAAGCTTTTACTATAGATGTGTTAGATTTATCTAATATAACTAAACCTTAAACAAGCATAAGGAATTTGATCTATTGAAGTGGGATCAACAGATGACATTCCAAAGACCGCATTTAGAATTCGTTATGGACATTTTGAGTTCACACTTTGTGATAGTGTTTATGGATCTGATGAACCTAGTGTGTAGGCCTTATCTAGACAAGTTTGTGATAGTGTTTGTTGATGACATTTTGATTTACTCTAAGACCCGAGAAGAGCATGAAGTGCACTTAGGGCTAGTCTTAGAATTGCTCAAGGAAGAGAAACTATATGCTAAGTTTTCCAAGTGCGAATTCTGGTTGTGGGAAGTACAGTCTCTTGGTCATGTGATTAATGGAAATGGTATCCATGTAGACCCTAGTAAGATTCAAGATGTAAAGAATTAGGAAGCCCCTAGAACTCCGTCTGAGGTTTGTTCATTTTTAGGTTTGGCAGGGTATTATCGTCGGTTCATAGAGAACTTTTCTAAAATAGCTAAGTCCTTGACCATTTTGACTCAGAAAAGTAAGACCTTTGATTGGGGTAAGGAACAGGAAAGAGCATTTTAAACTTTGAAGGACAAGTTGTGTAATGCACCTGTTTTAGCTCTTCTCGATGGACCGAAAGATTTTATGGTGTATTATGATGCGTCTAGCTTAGGATTAGGTTATGTGTTGATACAAAGAGGTAAGGTGATAGCTTATGCGTCTAGGTAGTTGAAAATCCACGAGAAGGATTACACCACCCATGATTTAGAACTGGGTGTGGTTGTGTTTGCACTTAAGATTTAGAGATATTATTTGTATGGGACAAAGAGTGTCATATATACCGATCATAAGAGTCTTTAGCATATCTTTAGTCAGAAGGAACTGAACATGCGACAACGTCGCTGGATAGAGCTTTTTAGTGATTATGACTGTAAAATTCGCTACCATCCTGGTAAGGGGAATGTAGTAGCTGATGCACTGAGTAGGAAAGAGAGGGTGAAACCTAAGTGAGTTTGAGATATGAATATGACCCTCCAGTCGAGTATCAAGGATAGGATATTAGCGGCTCAGGAGGAGACATCTGATGAATCTGCAGGATTACAGAAAGGACTAGATGAGATGATAGAACATAGGAGCGATGGAGCATTGTACTACCTGGATCAAATATGGGTTCCTTTGAAGGATGATGTGAGAACCTTGATTATGGATGAGGCCCATAAGTCAAAGTACTCTATACACCCAAGAGCTGATAAGATGTATTATGACCTTAAAGATAGGTATTGGTGGTCAGGAATGAAGAAGGATATAAATGTGTATGTTAGTATGTGTTTAACTTGGTTGAAGGTTGAGGCTGAACATCAGAGGCCATCTGGCTTACTGCAGCAAACTGAGATCCCTGAATGGAAATAGGAAAGGATAGCAATGGATTTTGTTACGAAGTTACCAAGGATTAGTAGTGGGCGTGACACAATCTGGGTCATTATGGATCGGTTGACTAAGTCTGCTCATTTTCTACCTATGCGTGAGGATTATAAGATGGATAGGTTAGCTAGATTATATCTGAATGAGATTGTAGCTAGGCATGGTGTGTCGATCTTGATCATATCGGATCGTCATAGTTGTTTCACATCAAGGTTTTGGCAGTCAATGCAAGAGGCATTAGGAACCCGATTAGACATGAGTACGGCTTACCACCTACAGACCGATGGTCAGAGTGAGCGTACAATTAACACTTTAGAAGACATGCTTAGGGCGTGCATCCTTGACTTCGGGGGAATTTGGGATGTTCATCTTCCATTAGTGGAGTTTTCATATAACAATAGTTATCATTCTAGTGTGAGATGTGCACCGTTTGGGGCTTTGTATGGTAGGAAGTGTCGTTCCCTGATTATGTGGGCAAGGGTTGGAGAGGGTCAATTGATAGGACCTTAGTTAGTGTAAGAGACCACTAAGAAGATCTCGCAGATTAAGGATAGACTTAAGGCTGCGCGTGATCTTTAGAAAAGTTATGCCGATAAGAGGAGAAAACCCTTAGAGTTTAGTGTAGTTGAGTATGTCTTGCTCAAAGTGTCGCCTTGGAAAGGTGTAGTATGCTTTGAGAAGAAGGGGAAATTAGCACCTAGGTTTGTTTAACCATTTGAGATCATTGATAGTATCGGTCCTTTAGCCTATATGTTAGATTTACCTAAGGAGTTGAATGGTGTTCATGACACGTTCCACGTGTCGAACCTTAAGAAGTGTTTGGCTGATCCAACACTGCAAGTACCTTTGGATGAGATCAGGGTTGATGCTAAGTTGAATTTTATGGAAGAACCTATGGAAATTTTATAAAGGGAGTTCAAGAAGCTTAAGCGGAGTAGAATTGCCATTGTTAAGGTTTAATGGAATTCGAAACGTGGATGATAACATCAAATAATTAATACTTTTATATATCAAATTCCCGCATTTATTACCTCACTTTATATCATTTTTATATGAATTAAGTTCTTTTAAGGTTGGTTGGGAATGTAACCCTTGCCCTTTTTCTGTGATTGAATGTTCTAATTTAGTCCTTTGACTATTTAACGCTTGTCATTTTCGTTAGAACTTGTACCGTGTTGACGATGGTGAATTTATGTGATTGAGGTATTTCGTGGTATATGGTGTATAATAATCCTTTTTAGAGGGTATTATTATGTTAATTGTGTTCCGGGTAGTTTGACCCGTGAATAGTGTGAAATGCCGAAAACGAGCCTCGACACGCCCGTTAATGTTCAAAATGAGTTTTGGAAAGTTTTAAATGGAAATACGCCGTGTAAATACTCTAGGTTATGGGAAAAGTATATTTAAAGTGAATAAAAATGCTAAGTAACTTTGGGAAATATTTTACGATCAAGGTTTTTGAGTTTTAAGTGAACCCGACACAAAAAGAAGGTATCCCGAGCCCCCTAGAATGCTATAGCCGGTTTCAAACCTTGTGGGAGACAAGGTGGCATGTTTTTAGCACTATGGTACTCTAGTGGTATATGTTTTGGCTTATATTGATTTGTTTTCATTCATTTCAAACACACTTCACAAGTTTGACACATTTCTTTCTCTCCTTCTCTCTTTTGGTTCATCCGACCTAAAACACATACACACACACTTTATTTTTCAATCTTTGATAAAAAACTTGAAGATTTGCGGAGTCGTGTGTTGATTCTAGTATTCGGGTTATAGTCAAAACTACGTTTGGGTAGTCGGTTCGCGTTCGTTCTCACTTTTCAAAACCCTAATTGTAAGTTTTCTAAATCTTGATTTTACTTGTACTTTAATGTGTTAAATGATGCATAGAAGCTAGTTGTACGGTGCGTTTGTTAAAAATCAAAAATGAAAATTTTATGAAAGGTTATAAAGGTTCGGTTTGGGTTCGAACAAAGGGAAAAGAAAATGATCTTTTGTTAGTTTTATTGTCGTGGTCCTGATGGTTGAAAACATTTATTTGCTATGTAGCTTATTTTGGTTATTGGTTTATTTGGCTTATTATTAAGCAATTTTCGAGCTTATTTTAGGCTTATTAGCTCACGACAAAATGGAAAATACAAGAAGGGTATTTTTGGTTATTTACCTCTTATTTCGTATTTTTGTGGACTATTTTGATAGCTTATGGTGATAACCGAATATATTACGTAGTTTATTAGCTTATTTAAAAGCTTAATATAGTTATTTGGGAGCTTATGGGCTCACGACCCAAAGTCAGCAAGACCTAGAAATTGACGAATCTCTGTCGGAGTCTTGGGCGATGCCCAATCCTTGATTGACTCAATCTTAGTTGGGTCCACGTGAATGCCTTCACTATCAATCACGTGACCAAGAAATTATACCTTCGACAGCCAAAATTCACACTTCGAAAACTTAGCGTACAATTCTTCCTTCTTAAGCAGTTCAATAATTAACTTAAGATGTTCTACATGATCTTCCTTGCTCTTGGAGTAGATCAATATGTCATCAATAAAAACGATCACGAATTTATCCAGATATGGCTTGCACACCCGATTCATTAGATCCATGAATACCGCCGGTGCGTTGGTCAGTCCAAACGGCATCACTTGAAACTCATAGTGACTGTAGCGTATTCTAAACGCTATCTTTGGAATGTCTTCCTCCCGAACTCTGAGTTGGTGATAACTAGATCTCAGGTCGATCTTAGAGTAGACTCTTGACCCTTGCAACTGATCAAACAAGTCGTCAATTCTCAAAAGTGGATATCAATTCTTCACAGTCAGCTTGTTGAGCTCGCGGTAGTCAATACACATCCGAAAAGATCCATCTTTCTTTTTGACAAACAAAACCAGGGCTCCCCAAGGTGAGGAACTCGGTCTTATAAATCCCTTGTCAGAAAGTTCTTGTAGCTGAGTAGACAGTTCTTGCAGTTTCGACGGTGCTAATCTATACGGGGTGCGTGCCACACGTGCATCACCTGGGACCAAGTCGATTTGAAATTCAGCTTGTCGCATTGGTGGTAATCCAGGCAAGTCTTCTGGAAAGACCTCCGGAAAGTCCCGTACAGTCGGTACGTCCTCAAGTTGCTTCTCCTCCGACTTGTCTTCGATTTCCTTCTTCGTAATTGTGCCAGAAAAATTAGGCAACCTCTCTTGATATATTTCTGAGTCTTAGTGCACGATATAATGCTCAACTTCAACTTCCCTACTTTGCCGTCTCTATCACTTTGAACTATCAAAACTTCATCTCCATAGAGAATTCGCACGATCTTCTCATCACAAACGATCACCGCATGATGGTTCGCTAACCAATCCATGCCGATGATGACGTCAAAACTACCAAGTTCTATGGGCATTAGGTCAATATTGAATGGGTGGCCTAACAACCCTAACATAGAGCCATTAAGCACAGTATCAGATCCTATTAGCCTTTCGTTAACTAGCTCAATAGGTAACCTAATGTCTAAGATAGATGGGACAATGTCACTTAGAAGGATAAAAACTATGGGTACAAAATTTATGTCGGCTTGGTTCTAGGTACTTGCAATAATTATGTCCATTTCCTTATTTCATGACCATTAGAAACTTGGACGATGAAGAAATTTCCTAATTTTCTCAATTCTATCCCAACGAATGAGGATAAGTCTATTATGTTCTAAAATCTTAAAATCCGTAATTACTGTGACTACAAGGAGCGTGACTCGGTCTCTTGGCTAATGGTACGGTGTCTCTATATGGTAATATTAGAGGAAATCTACTTAGTTACAGAGCTTATTAATACGGATATATATGACAGACATAACTCGCAAACACGCGCGCAAAATATTGGTAAAATATGAAGATGATAAAATCTTATCAAAATTGTAAAGAAGAGAAAAGAATATAGAAGTGGAAAGTGAAAATAGATTGGCAATTTTTTTTTGAGGTGACTACTCTTAGCATAGGATGGTTCTCCCTGAATTATACATAGGTGATCAAGCTATGTATAATTTAGGTACTAATGATAAATGCTCGTTTCATCAAACTAGTGTTATGTTTAAAAGTTTGTATAGTATAATACAGTGTTGTTTCTAAGGTAGGAAAAATAGTTTGTAAAAACGAGAGAGAACATTGTAATTTATTTTATAATGACACAAGATATTTTGTAAGACATAGTTAGAAATAGTTTAGTTAGAGATGATATCAAAAGTTACGAGAAAATCACGTGACTGTTTGTAGTTGTAAGAGTGGAGGGGGTCTATAAAATGGTTAACAATATGGTCTGCGAGTTGACATTCCAAATAGATTATATTTCTACACGAAAAATAGTTTATAAAATACATGAAGTAGTTTGTAAGATGACGTCAAAATAGTTTATAAATGACAGCGAAATAGTTCATGAGGTGACAACGAAATAGTTTGTAAGATGACTGCAAAGTAACTTTTAATATGGTAGCAAAAGAGTTTATAAATAACTTAATATAGGTTATAAGATGAAAATGAATTAATTCATTAAATGATAGCTCTATAAGTTTAAGGTAATAGTTTGGATAATTATAAGATGTTGACAAACGGTTTATGTAATAATATCAAATAGTTTATAAGGTGTTAGCGAAATGATTTATAAAACGATGGCAAAAGTTTATAAACGTCGACATAACAGGTTAAAAGATGAAAACAAGTAAGTTTGTAAAATGGTTTGGAAAATAGTTTGTGAGATGATAGTAAAATAATTTTTTAAGAAAATGACAAAAATGGTTTATGGGTGACAACCAAATGCTTACGAAAATGGCACAGAATAGTTTATAAAATGCTGCAGTGGAATGATTGATATAAAATGGTAGTGATTTAAGGAGTAGCTTACTTACATAAATAGAGAAATTAAGTGTAACTGACGGAATCGTCATGACACATACATTAACAGGGAATTTTAAACCTCACTCATTACAATGATATTATAGAATAGTTACTAATGCGTAATATAGTCAAAGAAGGACTTTGATTCTTTAGGTCACAGGTAAGGCGAGGCGGGAAGATCTCGTGTTAAGCATTGGTCTTGTCTTTGACGGACACTAGAGTTCTCGCGGCATTTTCTTGCAAAATTTGTTCACATTGGTTCTGATTCTCAACTCTCTGGGCATTCATTCCTAAAATGTCCTACGCCTTCCTGATTCATTGATAGTTATGGGGTAGCCTTCGGGTTTGCACTGGGCTCTCTGGTTTCATTGCAGCAAACAGATGCCTTACAATCCTAGTTCATGTAGCCAACCCTCTTACATTTACTACACTTCACAGTACACGGCCTAACATGATGCAACTTACACTTGTTGTAGTAAGGTAAATTCCCATCATAAGCCTTCTTTCCATTGGCTCCAATAGTGTAAGCCCTTGCCACATCCGGTTTCTTGAAGGGTGGTTGTTGTGGCACTCGGTTATCCTTTGGTTGGTTTTCAAACTTCCTCTTGTTGTTAGCATTCTTTTCTATCGTGGTTTCTTGTCGTATGACCTGATTCATCGGATCGTGAGTCATGCGGATTTTTGTCTCGTAGATAGAACTAGCTTCAATAGCATCAGTAACTCGCTGGGTCATAATCTGGTTAATCTCTGCAGAACTCATTCCTTGTCTTGTTGCCGTCATTCTCTTCAAATCAAAATAAATAAAAGAAAAATAAAATAAGGCAGGTTCCGAAAGTCGCGTTTCCAAAAGTGGAATGTTACGAGGTGACGGGTTAAATTCATGTTCAAATTAATCGGCATGTTTCTAGATGACGGTATGAGACGACGTAGGAGAAACAAAAGTATGGGACGAGTGCTCAACTCGCATTCGGGTTCGGATAGTAAGATAACGTAAGATCGGAAGACTGTGACAAGTTTTGATGTTATGTAAAATAATATATTGTAAATTTATGAAAAAGTTTTAATGACCATCGTATCACTTATGATGTCTTGAGAAACGTTTAAAAACCATTGTGCAACTCACAATGTCCTGGGGGAAAGATCTATTATTTATATAAATAACTTTTAAATAAAAACAACGAGAAAATCTACGTAAGGCAAAATAAATGTAATATAATTTCGGAAATATATTATACTTAATACTCGTATACTTATCGATAGTACTTATATATGTAAGCAGGTAAACACGTAGGATCACATACTGGTTATAGACCAGACCTAAATATACTACCTGGTTCTCTATAACCTTGGCTCTGGATACCAATCTGTCACACCCCCAAACGGGGCTTAGACGGAAACACGTGTCTGAGGGCGTGACATCATAATATACATCACACAAGATACAAAGAACGACCTCTAAGGGTACGTTTAGAAATCCAACATCGTTGCCTTAAATTAAAAATAGTTAAAGTTTTACATAGGTTCA
>BQNB010056340.1:0-26500 GCA_026074375.1 Tanacetum coccineum | reverse complement strand
AACGCAATGTGTTGAAGATAAAACGCAATGAAGAAATGAATTGGCATAGTTTCTCCTAGGCAAAACGCAATAGTGGTCTTCAAATTAAGCAAATCGCAACTTGTAACAACAACCAAATCGCAGAGACAAAACGCAGTAAACAAAACGCAGTCTCGAATAAGACAAAACATAGTACTGTTATACTTCACTAATCGACAAAACACAGTGTCCTTTTTCTGACAAAACGCAGGAGACAAAACGCAATGAAGAATTTTGCGAGAGACAAAACGCAGTGATGAAAATACGACTTTTTCCACCTAAAAATCACCCTTTTGAACGTTTTTGCTTGGTTTCTTTTGCACAACTTGATCCTAGAAGGCTATAACAACTACAAAAACACTAACTTTAACACCACAAACGTGAGAATCAAAGAGTGTCAAGAATGAGACCATAAACCTTCAAAAACCAAACTTTTGATCTAAACTAACCAAGAAAACGCACACACAATCTAGCTAATCATCCCATGAGCTCTGATACCAATTGTAGTATATTGGATATCATAACACAATGAATGATCTAGGGGTTGGCCAATTTATCTTAGAGAGAGAAAGTGAGTTCTAGTAAGAGAAAATACACCTTATGTGTGTGTATGATAGAATGAACAACCAACCTCTTTCCATGGCTGGAAAGAGGCTTAAATACAAAGAGTTTAGATGCCCCAATGGGCTATGGTTTGGGCTTACAAGTGGGTAAAAGACCCGACCCAAAACCATAAGTCATACGCTTACATTACGACTACGAGCTATGCTATTCTAGACAATACACGGGGTGACCGAGTCTTTTTCATGAACCTAACAATCGACCGAGTCTTTTTCTTAAACCTAACAATTCGAAACATACCTCACTTGATGCTTGAGCTACTAGACACGTTTCGTTATTGACTTTCTCATTATCTTCTTCACCGCTATCACTCCAAGAATCTCAGACAAATGTTCTTTGTTCTTTGTCTTTATCGGTGGTTTTGACATTCTCCACTGAGATGATTCCAATTCGCCGCAATCTAAAAGCGCTATTTTGCTATCACTTTAATCTTTTTTGTTGTCTCGCTTCTTTGGAACGTCTTTTGTCCGTTCCGAGGTTGTCCTCAAGAATCTAACCTCTTCTCTTGAAGAACTTCTTGAAGTCTCTTACCACCATGGGCAGTAATTGTCTTTCGTCCTCTCTTCCGAAAGTCGAACACTCTTCATCACTAGTTTCTTTTTTATCCCTTAAAAGAAAAAAGCAAGAGTATTCCTTCAACTTTGCTTTGACTATTTCCGGAATCCTTTTCTTGATGAGCATTTCGTGAACTTTGAGGTTTCCTGATGAAAGTTCTATCCAGAATAGTGACGAGTTCTATGGTCGTTCGACTCTTAATCAACGTGACCCTTCTGCTCTCCATTTGTAAGAGTGTAGATAGGCCCTATGAAACTTCATAAGCATAATTCTTGCGCGAGAGTAACTCTTTCTATCAAGATTTTAGACTAGTAATAAATATATTAAATCTAGCAACACATTCACTATCTAATAGATTCGTCTTCAGAAATGAAGATTATTTGTTGTCGGATATGACTTTGAACAAAGGAAGATCGAATCTTATTATCTTTGACTGACTATTACCTTAATGGTGATTAACAATGTTTTCCCAATTTCTGTTTTGTCGACATTACACAGAATTTTTTTTCATATTCTTCTTTCTAGGCAAAGCATTATAAAGAACCTTTTAGCTTCGTTATTTTCAGCAAGTCTCTTTTAAAGATCAGCACTATTGTTTTTCAAAAGGGATAACATCGTCTAAAATTTTCGCTTTCTGGATTTTATATCAATAGTTTAAAAAATCACCGTTGGTAATAACATCCAAAGGATCTAGATCTTTTGATTTAAACATATGGTCTCGAATCTATTTTTCCCAGTAAATAAAACAATCACTATCAAAAAGTGGTAGCTTTTGCATAGAGTTGCCTTGTCTCCTAGATACTTCTGTCAGAATCCATAAGATCGATCCGAAGCTTTAAAATACATTATATTATTAAAAATCTTTAGTGACCTTGGCTCTGATACCAATTATGGAAACTAAAAAAGTGGTAGGGTGAAATACGTTTACCCCAGGTTCATTTTCACTTTTAAAATAAAAGTTAGCTTTCAAATATTAGATTCGGTTGGATGTTTAGACCAATTCACAAATATGAACAAGACATATAACAATCTAAACTAAAGTATTAAATAACGCAATCTACAATAATACGAAGAGGATAAGAAAGAGGACCAGGGAGGGGGAACAATGAAACCAAGACGCCTAGATTTTCTAGCGGTTTCGGCTACCGAAGCTCTCTTTTTCCCTACTCCCCACTCAGCTCTCCCCGAGTATCCACTCGAATTTCAGGATGTCAACAAGCCTCCTTAGCGAGAAAACCACACGTCGTTTAAGTTTATTTCCGACAACTAAGCTAAATGTCGAGTACTAGATCTTAGCTAGAACCAATCTACCACTTTACAATCATACATAATCACTCAGATCTACACTATCGGATTTACACAAAAAGACCAAACAATCTAGAATCACAACAAATACACAAGATATTACCAATAGAGATTGATTACTTAGACATAGAAAACGAGCGAGAGATCACTAAATACAAGCCATTGTTTTCTCTGACGATTACGAATGTTCTTCTCTTGAACATAAAGAAATGGGAATAGATCAAAAGAAAAATTAGAATCACTTGAAACAAGATCTATACGAATTGGTTTAGTGCGCTCAATGGGATTTAAAAGAGAAAAAGGTAAGATTTTATGAAGAGAAAGTTTTATCTGAAAATTTCGTGCAAATAGATCTAATTTTTTGCAAGAAATAAAGCAGTATTTATAGGCATGAAAATCCAACGGTCACTGTGGGCGGTCCCAGATATATAAGGGGGCAGCCAAGCCTATAAGGGGGCCGCCCAGTAGACTACGCTTCCTTTTTTGTCTTTTTGTGGGGAAGGTTGTATCTGGTATGGAAGCTTCCGTTTTGGGGGGAAAATTTGAATTTCAAATTTTAAGTTTTTAATAAAAATTTTCTTTTAATTAGAAAATATTTTGTATAATTAATTTTGTGAAATTCTTTTGTAAAAATGTAATGGATAAGAGAAAAATATTTTCTTGATCACTAATCATCTTAATGATTGCTTGTTCATACCTTAAGGATTACTCCATCGCATTATACTGAATCCTTCAAGAAAGAAATTTTTGCGATTAGATAATTTGAAACGTTTAAATTTTTATTGTAAAACTTTTTGTATTCTTGTTATTATACAAAACGTTTGACAGAAGGTCCGAAAAATATAAAATTACGTTCTTATTTAGACATTATTTTTATTAACAAACCGAAACCGAACCGACAAAAACTGAACCGAATAGATAATTTAGGTGCATTTTTCTTGGTTTTAACCCGAACCGAACCAACAAAACCGAAACCGAAAACAATAAATATACAAAACCAAAAACCGAACCGAAAATGATCGGTTTGGTTTCAGTCAGTTCGGTTCGGCATGATTTGTCGGTTCAATTCGATTTTTGATTGGTTTTGCTCAGCCTTAGCTTGAGGGTCCAGCCCAACAAGCGATCTAAGCCCACTCAACACCTAGTCACACGTTTTGTAATGGAATACGTTACATACCTTTTTAACAAAAGTATTGTTGGTCATGATAAGTAAGTTGTAAAAGTGCTATACTATTTTTCTTCCTGCACTGCTAATTGCTTATAGATGTAATCTTTCACAGTTACTCAGAATAAGCCATGAGCTTTGAAGTTACTGGGTATTTTCTGTGACTGTTTCTCACAATTTCTTTGGCCACCTCAGCATGTAGCTGGTAAAGTTTGAATCATAGATTTCTTATGAGGACATCAATTTGCTAACCGCTAGATTATTTTGGTGGTGGTTTTTTCACAGTTACTGTAATTATTATTAGAATAAAACAAGAAGTAAGGGGTGTTTACTTTTTGCTTAGTTTCCTGAATGGCAAAAATAATGTTGTTTCATTTTAACTTTTTGCAAAAGGTTATCCAGAATGTAAAAAGCGGTTAAATTTGATGTTGTTTGTATCTTGAATCATATATTTTACCAAATTACCCTGGTCATTCTCTTTCATTCTTCCCTTTCCCCAAATCTCCAAATCCTCAATTTCTTCTTTCTTCTTCCACACCTACCATCCAAACCCCTCCTCCACTTGCAACTAGCTACTTTGGTCGACTCCTCCCTAGAACGGACTGCGCTGATCCTCAATCTTGCTAACTCGAAACTCAACCAGGCTACCCACATCGGCAACTGTCTTGACGTATACCGTACTGGAGAAGAGCCGACCCAGATGGCTGCAACCGATAAAAGGGTGGCCCACATCCTACGTAACCCTAATCCATACACTATATATACAAGGGTAGGATCATCCTACCTACATATACCTGAGACATGTTATTCTCTACCACATCTTTACTATATGCTTTGATACTCAATCTGACTTTGACCCGTCTCGGAGGGTGTGATCACTAGGGCCTTCTCTCGGCCTATCGTCCCCTTCCAACCGTTCGTCTTTTGAGTTGGCAGCACTATTCACAGTGCTACCGGAAAGACGATCGAACGACTTTTAGGAGAGTCGTCAAGGACCGGCCCAACCAAATTATTCTTCAACAACGAACCCACTAACAAGCGTACTATGACCCATTAACAATTAAACCACGACATTTGATCTCGTTTTCCATTAAGCAACCTTTAGAGGAATATTGATTAAATTCTGTTTTAATATTAAAGCATCTATTGATTTGTGAAGGAAATCCAAGTCTTTGTCCCTATAACTTTAACCATGGTTAACAGTTTGTCCAATAGTTTGTTATATTGAACTTCATGGGCATTCAACTGTGCAACTGGAAAGACACCTTTTTAATAACCCTGTCCATATGTTCTTCATCTTGATAACTTGGATTGGTCCCGCTGCTTCAATCATGTACATTTGTTAGATTGACACACTTGATTTTTTATAAAAGGTCAAATGGATCGATTAATTAATAATAATTGGGAGATAGTTAATCAGCATAATAAAGAGAAAACAGACATTTTAGTACTCTTCCCCCATCTTATATTCTGAGACATCACACCACTTCTGTGCAAAAACAGAAACTTTATAGAAAAAAAGAAAAAAAGAAACACCCTTAAGCCACTTCTCTCATCCAAGGCTGTCAAACTCGCGAGTTTACACGTAAGATCGGTAACGCATCTTCGTGCTCTACGCTTGATAAAAAACCCTGTCGTAATCGCGGTATATCGATCGCATCAAGAGGTACATATCGTAAGTAGATCGAAACTCGTGTGAAGAGCGTATTAGTAATCGAGGTGTCGATCCGAGTTTTACCAAATTACTTATGTTACACGCATACATACTAGCCCGTTACTCTTTTTAAATTTAGGCCCAAAAAAGAGAATACTAGTCCACATGATCTCTAATAAGTTATTGACGTTTCATTTATCAAGCAGATATTTTCTAATCATTAAACCTGCTTGTCTTACTTTCCCTAAATTGAAATACATAAACAAGTATACAGGGTTCTTCTTCTCATGCTTTAATTACTTTAAGAACCCGATTTTTTGATTTATGCCATATACGAAAATGGAAAGTTGAGTGGAGGCACAACTCCATAAATAGATTGGACGAGAGACGTTTATCCGTTAGTGTTATTGCAGGGAAAGTAAATCTATGAATCTTTTGATTTTATCAGAATTTATATTATTGAGGCGTTGAAAGGACGTCTTGTAAAGTTAGTTATATTGTTATTACTGCAAAATACTCATATAGAAACTTACTCTTTTATGTTTTGACTTTATTTTGGTGTTTTAAGATTTGCTAACGTTGTGACATTATTCAAGAAGATATTATTATGAATTTTTCTTAGTTGTTGAGTAGTAATGAAAACAGTTCTTACGATCGTTTATCTGTTGCCTACAAAACACGATAAATTGGTAGGAATCTTCGCGATCTTCGGATTCCGATTTACGATCACTCCTCGATACTTGCAAGGCAAAAACACGATCCCAGGTGGAGATCGTGCAGATCTTCTGGACAGCCTTGCTCACCTATCAAAATCCAGAGTAAACAAAAAAAACTACAACTAAAGCCATATATTATCTATTTGGAGAGATTCTCTATAAGTACCGGCATTATTATTTTGTTACGATACACTTTTTTAATGTTTTACGTGTCATAAATGATACAAATCAGACACTTGTCCGGCCGCAGGACAAGTGTATTCTTTAAACAAGGTTTGTAACTCGCGTTGTTTCGGAGCGCGTGAGACTATTTTCGCAATGAATCAATAACACTAATTACTATTTGTCGGTCGTTAGGCACGTAACCCGATGTAATAATTAAATAAATATATATTAAACTTCAGCATTTATTAAAAAATCGTCGCCAGAGTCAGAAGCGTTGCAACATATTGAGGAAGCTTGTCTCTTTATATTCGCAATTCAGATCAATCTGTTCAATGAATTAGTTTTTTTCTTCCGAAAGAATCGTTTAGAAATGCGCTATCCTATTGATAGAAGTAAAAATTGTTTTGATATATAAAAAAGGTCGTAATAACGCACCAAACTGTAAGTCATTTTGTATTTGTAGACAAAACTTCAGGGTGCGAATTATGTAATTTTTTTATACTATTCACTATTCATTGTAAAAGATATTGAATTATTTTAATAGTTTTTTCATGTATTCATCTGTGAATAGTCAAACGGTTGATAGTATTTCAATTATATAATTTATATCTGAAACGAAACTTTGTGCGTATTCATTTCCAAGATATAAGAAAGACAATATATAAACTAACGAGATTCGTAGATTAGTAAACAGAAATCCGAATGATTCCTTTTCAGTTGTATAGCAAGATAAGTTCTTAATCACAACATTTTTTGAGCTGTGGTATTATTTTTATGTGTCATAGGTGGTCATCAGTCGTAATTTCCTTAATGGCTTATGTTATTTGTATCGCCCAAACCATCATTTATAACCCTTTGTTTCTTTTTGCTTTTTTCTGTGTATTTTTTATTTTTGTAATTTTATTAACTATGTATAATGTTATAAAACTGTGACACGGGAGATAAACGTGGAAACCGAAAAAAAAATATAACAGTATAACAGGTCCAAAGTATGAAAATGTCAAAAATTACCTAAACAAAACTGATCAAAAAAATTGAGTTCTTGGCACTGTAAACACAGCTGGATCACAATCTACTTCTATGACCTTATTTCTTTCTCTTTTCCTCCATTCACTCTTATACTCGCGCAAGATAATTAGGTAGCGAGAGCAACATGTCTCGTAGCTGCCTTAAGGAGACGCCTCATGCTCTCAAGGAGTGCGCGAGCGAGATAAATATTATCAAGTATTCCTCCAACCTAATTGCTCTTATCAAATGTGTCCCCCTCCTCTAGCGAACACAACATACTACCTTAGTATTCACCGTCTCCTCACTCTGTGCGATACTCATCAACTCTCTATTGGGCTGTCGTTTCAATTAGCTACGATGGAGAGTCCCTCGTATGCGATAACTTCCCGAGAATATAGCATTCTCTTGCCACTACGGTACTTCTTTTATAGACACACAACTTATCATAGTTTTCTCGGAGAGAGTAGCTAAAATACTTGTGGATCTGTAAACAAAACTGCGTAGTTCTCCGCTCACGCAAGAAAACCCGTGAACGGATACAAATACAAAACATAAACACAGAGTCTTTATCTCGTATTCCACATAACGCCACGCTCTACGCTGATCATGACTGCGTTTCTACCTTCGCATCAATTTCACAGCACGCTCATACACTGCTATTCATGCGAACATGCACTAACTCTATCATCATTGGTCATGCCAACTACACTATAATCTCAGTTCATCCCACTTCCACAACCACTAAACATACAAACGATCTAGTCAAACAGAAAAGGACAAAGAGGCTTTCTTCTTTGAGAGCATACCGCTTTTGTGTCACGATGATCAGTCAGTCGTGATCGTTCTCACAATGTGCGAGCACATAACCCTGCGCTCTGGAGAATATCACACTCTTGCCTAATCGAGTTCTGAGATAGACTCTTACATGCAACACCGCGGTTTAGCCACTTGCGCTCTAGCAAACAAAACAAATGCGCTCCCAGACATTAAAAAGTCTTAGTAGTTAATAACACAACATTAGTCTCACTAGATCGCAAAGCCTAAAATATTGCACCTCTATTCTGTGCTTCTCTTCTCTCCGTGGCACAGCGATTTTTGTGTCCGGCCACTGGTGTACAACACATACATAGCATAACAGGTATTTTAGTTATCTCTCTCTATCGAACGTATTGCCTCAAGGGGCCTACCAAACAATGTAAACATGCTTCGAGTGGACATGCATTTCATTGCAGCAGTTTCTGATATCGAGAGACACACACTATGATTAAACTTGTGAACGCACGGCGCGAGGCTAGACTCAGGATATGAGTAGTGGTGAGGCTCTGGAGTCATCAAAGCTTGAACTATTGTAACGTAACACTCAATCACAATTACTATACTATATTTCGCGGCCAGTACCGAGACGCGTGAGAGTGAAGGCAGCATCGTGACGATGTTGGTCCGGCAATTATGACCTCTATCGTGGATTTTTGCACTGATATTACGTCTGTGAGGTGCCGTTTTGCCCGTGTAGTGATTTTCATCTCATGGTACCGGGTACACAGTCCTGATCCGCGCTAGCTGAAGCAGAACTGGGAGCGCGCAGGACACTCAGAGCAGCACACTTATAGGTACTTGGATAGTCTTATGAGCCGCTCAGCTTCTCGTATGAGGAGCGAGTTGGGTAGGACTATGTGCACGTTCGTCTCTAGGACGCCCGAGGAGACACCTACTCTCTAAGGCTCGCTGACCGATTCTGAAGTGTACAAGTCGGAGTATGGCTTATCTATAGTGAGAATGGACGTATTTATACATTTTTGTCAAATATCCGGTGTAGAGATATGTCACACACACATGTCTACACCATAATGGGCTATATGCGTTTATAGCGATGAGACGCACGGTGCATAGTGAGCTTGCTTTTGGAGAAGCAAGACCACCACGCTTCTAGATAATCTGATTCTGTGTCTTCTAGCTCGAGACTCCTCTAGCATGGTAAAGTTAGCAGTGCGTTAGGGACATATTTTCACAGAACATGGAGTGAGCGTCAGAGCGTATTGAAGGAGTCTTATGTCAGCTTTTAGCGTCTTAGTGCGCACTTATGATATACCTGTGAGCGAGTCAATCGAATGAGTACAGGGAGTACAAACAAAAGGCCACGCACTCACCACACGGTGGTTAGTACGTGCAGAGTGAGAGTCTTAGAGCTGCACGTTGGTATTTTCATAGTTCTTCTTGTAGTGGAGTTATCACAAGGGTGGACACAACATTTGTTTCGATATCTGTGAGGTGATGATGGTGATCAGCGTGTGACACTCATATTCAGATGAGAGAGATTCAGGTGGGAGATAGCGCATCTTGGAGACGCGTAACGTGTATGGTAGACACCAAGTCAGAGTCTCGCTGTGACTGTAGACAGGAGTAGAGTTAGAGAGAGCATTAAATGAGGTCGTGAGATCATATCTTCGAGAGTTAAGAGGATACATACAGCGATATGATCAGAGGATAGCGTGCGCTTTTTCCATGTTGATATAACAGGCGTCTGGTAGTAGTCGGAGTCTGGCAGTCTGATTCATTTAGAGTCGGAATACTTACATGACGACTCTGTTATGTGGGTCGTTTCACAAGATATGGGCACAACGGGGACACAGGATGGGGAATGTCATGAGTGTAGGGGTGGTACGGGTACAGGGCGTACAGTATTCAATATGGACATAAGAGACTCACACAGAGCGGTTGTGCGTTGGGTGGATGTGTAATTGAGAGCGTTGCACAATTTTACGTGAGTGGAGAGGAAGAGGGGTTCTATATGGTACATGCGAAGCAATACTGCGTTATGGATCGGAGTGGATAGGCGTATAAGGTGTGGGAGTTGAGGGGATGTATTAGAGGTGGTGAGAGATCATAGTGAATTCGGAGGGTGAGTTCTTGAGCACATGGCGTCAGATACGGAATTTGGATGAGTGGGGTTATTGCAGGAGGATCAGAGATTGTAGTGTCAACAATGGAAGGGGAACATAGAAGTTGCACGGAGGTTGATTAGGGAGGTGGAACATAGAGCAGAACAACCGAGCGAGGGGACTCTTGGGTGTTCTCTGTTCACGACACATGATGGTGTAGTTTTTGTAGCAGGTTTCGGAAGAGCGAGGGGCAAAGTTTGTATATCAGGTTGGGGAGTGTACAGGTTATATTTGTTGCGGGTATTAGTGATCAGTCTAACTCTGATGGCAAGACCATAGCGGGGATAGGTAAGTCTGGACACAAGCTTGACAATGGGGATGTTGATGTCTGATGTACTGAAAGGGAGGGGAGGATCGCGTTACTACACTAGATGTCTGTTTTATGTAATTAGAAATGAGGGGGTGACTCTCTAGAGCGTAGTGGAGGACGTCACGCTACATGGGGACGTGTGACATATTAGAGCGACGGAGTGAGGATTGAACACCTATTTTAGGAGGTCTGTTGTGAGCGTTACTCTCATGGAGACAAGGTGGGATGGATGGTGATTGATAGTTGTTGTCAATGTGGGCTTGATCGTGGGGGTATCTAACAACTCGGACTACAGTATCGGGGCGATGATCACACATATGCTTGGGTGTAGATGGGGGGAGGATGTATATGTTGGTAGTAGGGGTGTCACAACTTAGGCTGAGGAAGCTGTATAGTCGACACTCTAGTGAGGGGATGTTCTAGTCTTGATACAGGTGATGGTTGTAGTCGACTGTCGGTAGAGCGTTTTAGATCGTGGGTCCGGTGGATTAAAGAGAAAGGGGGGGTAGGGAAGGGGGTTGCGTGATGGTTGGTAGGGGTTATGGTCAAGTGGTTATTGAGTCACACAGGTCATTCTCTATTCTTGTCAGACGGCATGAGTGGGTTTGGGATGTGGAGTGTGAGCTGTCACAACATAGGGGTGTCGATATGATTCTATGTATATGGTGTTATAGGATAGTGAGAATCATACTCTCAGAGAATAGCAGGGAGGGGGTGTGATGGGTGGTTGGGTTGGGGATGGGAGGTTGGTTAGATGGGTTGGGGAGGGAGGGGGGGGGGGGGGGATGGTTATTAATGGGGTTGTGGGGGGGTTGGTTGGTGGAGGGGTGTTGAGTTTTTATATTTTGATTATTGTGGGGTTTATTGAAGGATACTTAGGGGGAAGGATTAGATGTAGTATATTGTGTAGTTGGGTATGTGTGTGATTGTGTTTTTGAGAGGCGGTTGCTCCAGGTCTATGCGTGAGTTGGCACTGATACTAGGTAGTGCACAGAGTGACAGGATGGTAAAATGGATGTCTTTAAGTATGCATTCGAATCTCTGTAGATTAGTCATTAGCAGTATACACATCACAGTGTTGTGATGTATGTTGTATAGGTTCAGACAGATTTAGAGTGTAGAGATCAATAAGACAAGTGTCTTGGCAGTACATGTTTATCTTTATCAATCATTCTGATGGCGGGTCCTTGTAGACGATAATTACACGTTGAGACATCACATCTTGAAGATGGGGGCAGGTTACATCATAGCGACACCAGGATGACGTCACGGTAGCGTCAAGGACGCACGCGATCGCACGGTCTGTGGTGGTCTAGGGGCGGGGGAGATTAGGGACTTGGACGAGACTATGCACGATCGCACGTACTGAGCAAAATCTAAGTAGACACACAGACACGTGGGTTTGAGGGGTTCGACAGAGTGTGTCGGTGGGGGGGAGTTTGTGGTGGAGAGAGTAGGATCTGAGGTGGTGGAGGACGAGGGGGAGACGACATTGGATTGGGGTTCTCTGAGGGGTGAGGCTCTTCTCTGATTGACCTTTCTGAGATCATACTCACGACAGACGAGGTGAGCATTGAGATGTGTCGGATATGTCCCGATATGTGGGGGGGAGAATCGTGACACACAGAGAGGACTAGTAGGGGGTGGATGATAGAGCAGGTGTACTATGTGAGTAAGGAGAGTGACATGGGTAGAGGGAGGGGAGGGGACTAGGTGTTGGGAGACGTGGGTTACACGATTGAGGGGGGGGTTGGCAGACAGGGTTAGAGGGGATGGAGCACTTGACACAGATGGTCTTGTTGTAGTAGACTCTATAAGCGGTACTCTCTCTGGCAAGAGGACGTCAACCATAGTGTACTCTCTCTGGTGGAGAGGGGTTCATCAAGGAGTGGGGAGTGTGTCTGAGTTCAACATGGCGTCAGCACCTGCGAGGTTTTGGAGGTTGAGTCTGTATGTGATGGGTTAAAGTTGTCTGTACGAGCGTCAGAGGTAGGTTGTGACACATGTGTGACAGAGGTATAGATGCACAATCTTGAGGGATAGCACAGACGGGAGGTTAACGTCACATAGGGGGAGTGTGGGAGATAGTGTAACAACACTAGTTTGGTCTAGTGTATAGGATTATGATTTAGACACACTACAGGGGATACATAGTGATTTCACAGAGCACTCGGGGGATGGTATATGTAGGTTATACTATGATGTGAGATGCGACACGAGATGTGTATCTTACACGATGTTGTGGTATCTCTATAATAGCATGAAGTGTGTTCTTTTGTTTCTATCTAGTCAGAACTGTGTTCACGTATAAATTGGGGACTTATGGGTAGTTAGTCTGTGCGGACTAGACATCTGTGATGGGATTATGAGATTGGATTATAGTTGAGGGGCATCAAGTGACATAAATGGTCAGGAGGAGAGATATAGATTAGAGTATGGGAGGTACAATGACTGCGTTATCTATACTATCTATCTATGAAGATTATTGGAATGTCTGATTAAATCATATAGAAGATCGGATTCTGTGAGGGGAGGACACGTTAAGTAGTTAGTACTGGACTGACGATTGGGTGAGGTACGACAGGAAGATGTAGAGTTATGGCACACACACACTGTGGTTGTGGTGAGTGAGGGAGGGTTTATAGAGTATGGTGGTTAGTAGGTGATGTGGTGATGGTCATCTCAGACGGGACTATTGTAGCAGGGGATGAAGGACGAGTAGAAGCTGGGTGGAGGTAGAAGCAACTATACACGAATTATCACATAGCTGTAGCTGATGGTATGGGAGTCGTGATGGTTGATGACTGTTAAGAGAACGATGGTGAATAGGCGTGTGGTAGATTTGTGGCGACATCACACTATGTAATTTGTTAGTAGGGTGTATATATCTCTTAGTATTAGTCGATGTTAGCATACTGTATGATATTTTGACACTGATTGTGGTGACTGTATTATTGAAGACTAGTATGTATGTGGTAGAGAAACAGAGGACATCTATCGATCTGGTGGAGTTAGAGTGCAGGGGATGGCGTAAGTTGATACACAGAAGGTGGACTCTTAACTTAGCACGTAGCGAGGGGTAAGCACATGTCGTATGAAGAGTGGCACACGTGGCAACGATTATCTAGATACTGTGAGTATCTTATGGCAAGTATTGAGGTGTTGTCTGTGGGACATCACGATTACGGTTGAGATGGAGTCATGATAAGGTAGATATGGTGAGCTCTATAGACGACGGGCGCGTACAGGGATCTATCAGGGTAGATATCACAATGAGGAGTCTATAGGTAATATGTTTTGTATATGAGTCACACTTGATGGTCAGTCACAGTGTATATAGTAATATCATATGTGTTAGGCGGGTCATCTCACAGGCACCCATGTCTCAGAGTCACAGAAGAGAAGTTGTACAAGGAGCACACAGAGACAGTGCACGAATGGGTAGGGAGTGCAAGGGTGAGCTAGTGTGACGAGCGTATGAGGTGAATACTATATGTCAGTGTGGTACTTGGGAGAAGGGTGGGGCTGTATGTCAGACATACTTTGAAGATTGTAGAGTGACACGAGTGTATCTATCACATGGTGTGGTATTCTACTCGAGATAGTAGTCTTAGCACACGTTGAGGGGTAGATGGGAGTCATGTTATATGATGTTATACTGGGACTGTGACTGAGGTTCTGTAGACGATTTGAGGATAAGCAGGTGGGAGAGTCATAGGTAGGTGGGATATATTGGAGAACGGATTGTGTGTGATGTGTGGGAGTGTTGGCTGTGTTGGAGGGTGGGACGTGGAAGACACATGTAGGGTGGAATGGGAAGGTCGTGTCAGTATCTTAGAGCTGGATTTAAGAAGAGTCTCGTGTCATGATATAGTGTAACAGTAGATAGTTGGAGTTCTACAGGGAAGGACACACGGCACAATATTCTAGAATGGGGTGGTAGAGTGGGTATATCTGCGAGTCACACACAGGCAGGAGGTGGGATACTAGGGGAGGGATAAGAGAGACAATAATGTAGTCTATATGGCACAGAGAGTACAGGGGGAGGGAAGACACGGAGAGATATAGTAGAGTGGGTATGTGTACGTGTGGTCTGGTACGTGGGGGCGTGTTGATGACTCATATATTGAAGTCTATGACAGAATATATATCATGACATCATGGTGTTAGTCTAGGCGTGAGTATGGGATATGTCACACAGTCTCTGAGTTAGGGACATACATCTTTGACGGTTTGGGGGATCAAGTCTGGACACACAGGATGATGGTGAGTTGTCAGAGCAGTTCAGTACACAGGTGTAGTCTGGGATGATTAGATCAACTGGGTGACTGGATGTCTGTCATGCACTTATCTATACAGTCGACACAGAATAGTGTGGAGACAACAGTAGGAGGTGTGAGAGGTATGTAATAGTGAGTGTGAGTGTGGTATATGATGTGGGAGGTCTGCACACACAGCATGCGAGATTGGAGACGACAACAATGGGGTATTACAGCAGTGGAGGATGTGGGGAGGAGATAACACATCT
Source organism: Tanacetum coccineum (assembly GCA_026074375.1). Lineage (NCBI taxonomy): Eukaryota > Viridiplantae > Streptophyta > Magnoliopsida > Asterales > Asteraceae > Tanacetum > Tanacetum coccineum. The sequence continues at coordinate 11,516 of BQNB010056340.1, read as the reverse complement.
AGGGGTGTAGGGGAGTTTAATCTCTCAGTGGAGGGTGTACACACTGAGCAGTAGTTACTGACTTCGTCCAGCATAGAGACGTGATTAGTGAGGATACGAGCGAGGGCACATTTTTGACTTCTGACATGTATGGAGTAGAGTTCTGAGCAGTCACACGATTAGAGTGGGTAGTATAGTAGGCACTCATAGGAGATTGAGTTTGGAGCAGAGAGTACAGTACTAGCACCTCATAATACATGGTGATCATTATGGGGGTGATGGTGGCAGGGGGAGCATGGGGGATAGAGGGGAGTACATGTAGGGGGGTGCGAGGTAGTCGCGACAACATGAGTGGAGTGTCGAGAGACTAAGAGGTGTGAGGATCAACGTGGGTCTAGGTAGGTGTGGTGAGTGGAGCAGAGTGCGTCAGAGAAGAGGAGTAAACACGTAAAAACGAGGAGAGAGTGACGGATGTTTGATGAGACGGGAGAGAGTTCAGGGTAGAGCTGCTCACACGCACGTATAAGTTAGTAGATAGGAGATAGTGTATGTTTCTTGATTACTCATGATCTAGTGGTTTCTTGTCATTTCAATTTAGGATATAGTTAGATTCTTCTTCTCTCACAGTATATGAGGTGTCTCATATCTCATCTTTTACTCTTTGAGGTGAGGAGTTCTGATATAGTACAGTCTTCGAGGGTCTTATTGTACTCTGAGCGGATTGGAGGATTATCTGTTATTATAACTGGGTGATGGGTGGAGCAATACAAGGTAGTGTGGTGAGCATGTGTCCGACTTGGAACTCAGGCATAGTATCATTCACTTCATTTGATTAGTGAATAATGTTAGGAAGGGTCTAACAGTATTGTGGGGACAACGTGACAACAATGGTGGGGGTGTAACACACACAGACTGTGTGACCTCAATACAGTAGGTACGTACTGGGGGGGATTTCTCTGGTGACATGGAGTATGGTCACACTGTATTGTTGGACACTTGTACAGTATAGTATGGGTGTATACTAACTAAGTGTGAGTGAGATGATGGCGCGGTTATGTGATGATTGTCGATGGGGTTTTGGTTTGTTGAATATGGCTGTCGATGGGGGTACGGGGTGAGGGTGGGATGGCACACAGACATGTGTGGGGGGGACAGAGGTGTGATGATCTAGGGAGGGATTATTAGATGGAGGATGTGTCTCAGTAAAAGTTGAGGCACGAGAGGTAAGGTGTAGGATTTTTGAGAGGGATTGTATTAGTGGAGACGATAGGAGACACAGGACGAGTAGTGAGGTGTACAGAGCTGTGAAATGACAGCACACACATGAGACACGTTCGTTTTATGGGTGTATGTCGTTTGGGTGGATGAGATAGTGTCAATATTTTTTTTTTTTACGATATATGTATCTCTTTGATTGTGCATTTTTCGTTTCTATAAATTGATATGGATTAGGTATGTTCATAGTGTTGGGAGTGGGTGTGTATGACTGTTAAATTTTATGACATGGTGAGGGGGCTGTCAACAGAGAGTGGTAATATTTTGGGTTAGAGTATCAGCGTTTAGGTTATATGTCACTTGATGGTATTCTTACAAAGTATAGATTATTTATTGGAGAGAGTGTGGGATTATTAATGTGTGTAAGGTGGGGTTTGGTGGGTGTTGTGATAGTGGGTGGGGTGGTAGATGTTTAAGTGGGAGTTGTGGGGGAATGGGAAGATTGGGGGTATTGAGGTTATGTAAGTTAAATTGATCAGGTGGGGAGTGAGTATAGGTGTTGAATGGTGGGTGGTAAGGGAATTGGATGAGATGGGTGGGGGATAATATGGTGTGAATTGGGGGGAAGGGGGAGTGGTGGGGTGGTGATTGTGGGTAGGGGGTGTGATCGGGGAGGTTTTATTTTAGTTTGAAGGTGGGTAGGGTGGTGTGTGTTGGTAGTAGGTGATGAAGATGTAGGTGGTTTTTGGGTTAGGTATTGGATTTATGGGGTGGTGTTGGTTTGTGGAGGGGGGTGGGGTAGGGGGGGGGGGGGGATGGGGGGGTGGGGATAAGTAATGGTGAGGATGGGTTGGTGTTGTTTGTGAGTGATTGAGTGGTTGAGTGGGGAGAAGGGGGGTGGGGGGGTAGTGTGGGTAAGATTGTGAGGTAGGCCTTGCGGGGCGGTTATGGAGAAGCAGGTGATTGGTCCGGTGTTGGTGGAAAGAGAGTATGAGTAGTTAGAGCTTGTTTTGGTATTTGCGCTTTGCGGTCATGTGTGCGTAATTTGGACGTTGATGTAAATGTGCAAGCATATTGAGGTGATGTGTGGTTCAAGGGTGTATCGGAATGTGGACGAAAGGGTTAGAGGTTGGGGGGGGTGGGGGGATTGTTAAGGGAGTTGGCACGAGGAGGTATGACCATTTGAAATTCTGGAAGAGATCAGGCCTGTAACTTACGATTAAGATTTGCCGATGAATTGAGTAACGGGATGAGAGCGATGTTTTTTTTGGTTTGGGTTATTCATTATTAGGTGGTGGTGGTATGTGAGAGTATGCACGTTACGCATGGCCTCAGCCATTCGTAAGCGATAAGATTACTGGCCTGAGCCTCACAAGTTGTTCAATTTGGTCCTCACATACCATCGTGCCAACTTACCTTTCTTTCCAAAACCTATCACGCCTTTCCAAGGCGACACTTTCAGTAACACTTGATCCCCAACCTCAAACTCTATTGGCTTGCACCTATTATCAGCATAGCTTTTTTGACGATCTCTTGCCGCTTTGAGCTTTTCCTTTATCAAGACTACCTTATCAGTCCTCTCTTGCACCAACTCCGGTCCAATCAACCTGCTTTCTCCATTTTCAGCCCACAGAATGGCCGACCTATATTTCCTTCCATATAGTACCTCAAACGGAGCACATCGAATACTCGAATGATAGCTATTATTATAATAAAATTCAGCTAATGGTAGGTGAACATCCCAACTGCCACCAAAGTCAATCACACACGCTCTTAACATATCCTCCAATGTTTGAATTGTACGTTCACTTTTTCCATCCGTCTGAGGATGATAAGTCGTACTTATATCTAATCACGTCCCTAAGGCTTTCTGTATTGTTTTCCAGAAACGTGATATAAACCGTCCATCTTGATCTAAAATAATCGACACAGGCACTGGAATCCCATGTTACCGCCGAAAAAATTACTGACTTGGCCAGGTCCTCCATTCTGAACCTCAAAACAGAGGGCGCTAGAAAATAAGCTGACTTGGTCAGTCTGTCAACTATTACCCATATAGTATCATGCCCACTCTTCGACCTAGGTAACTTCGTAATAAAATCCATAGTGATATTATCCCATTTCCACTCGGGTATCTCTGGTTGTTGCAATAAACCCGAAGGCCTTTGATGCTCAGCCTTCACTTTTGAACAAGTTAAAAATTTGCTAACATATGTAGCGATATCCATCTTCATACCCGGCCACCAATACATATCTCGAAGATCATGGTACATCTTATCCGCTCCCGGATGCACAGAGTACCTAGTCTTATGAGCTTCGTCCATGATTATGGTTCTCACACCTCCCACTAACGGAACCCATATGCGATCCATAAAGTACAAGATCTCATCTTATTTCCTTTCCATCTGCTGGTCTAATCCGTGTAATCTTTTTGCTGGCACGTTCTCTTCATTGAACGCCTCACTCTGGGCTACCAATATCATTCTTTTAACTCCAAACTGAATGGTCATAGCCATTCCTCGTACACATCTAGATTTTACTCGCTCTTTCCTACTTAAGGCATCAGCTACTACGTTCGCCTTACCTGGATGGTAGCGAATCTCACACTCATAGTCGCTGAATAACTCAATCCACCTCCTTTGACGCATATTCAACTCCTTCTGATCGAATATGTGTTGAAGACGCTTATGATCCGTATAGATGACACTCTTGGTTCCGTACAAGTAATGCCTCCAAGTCTTAAGGGAAAACACTACGGCTCCCAATTCTAGGTCGTATGTTGTATAATTCTTCTGGCGATTACCTTGCCTCTTTGCATGAGTAGACAACCTAATCCTTGATTCGACGCATCATAGTATACTACAAAATCTTCAATTCCATCAGGCAACAACAGTATTGGAGCATTACACAAATTATCTTTCAAGGTCTGGAAAGCCTCTTCCTGCTCCGCGCCCCACTCATACTTCTTGTTTTTTTGAGTCAACAAAGTAAGGGTTTTAGCAACATTAGAAAAATTCGTGATAAAACGCCGATAGTAAACTGCCAATCCCAGAAATTATCGTATCTCAGATGGCGTCTTAGGTACTTTCCAATTCTTCATTACTTCTATCTTACTAGAGTCCACATGAATATCATTGTTGTTAATCCACGTGTCCAAGAAAATGAACTTCTTGTAGCCAGAATTCACACTTGGAAAACTTGGCAAACAACTTCTCTTTTTTTAACAGTTCCAACCCTATCTTCAAATGAACCTCATGTTCCTCCTTAGACTTTGAGTAGATCTTGATTTCATCAATAAATACAATGATGAACTTATCTAAATACGGCTTGCACACCCGGTTCATCAAGTCCATAAAAACCACTGGTGCATTGGTTAACCCAAAAGGCATAACAGTAAACTCAAAATGTCCATATCGCGTCCTATATGCAGTCTTTGGAATATCTTCTTCCTGCACTCTTAACTGATGATAACTAGATCGAAGATCTATCTTAGAGAAATAACGTGAACCTTGTAGTTGGTCGAACAAGTCGTCGATCCTGGGGAGATTCTTGGTGGTCATCTTGTGCAACTCTCGATAGTCTATGCACATTCGAAATGAACCATCCTTCTTTTTGAACAGCACAGGTGCTCCCCACGAAGAGTGACTTGGTCGAATAAAATGTATATCAGTGAATTCTAAGGGTTACGAACTATCGAATAGGGTAGAAAACGAATATCGAATCGAAGGCTAGAATACATATAAGGGATTTCACATATGCAAATAGATGTGAAACACAAGAGTCAACAAAGCGTACCAAGACAAAAAGGAACACATATTGAATAATGATAAATACGAAAGATGGAGTTCTTATACCAATTATTGAGAATCGATCAGCCCATCTAGGATTAGTTTTACAGGTAACATTGATATGCACAACGAAAATAATAGAAACATAATATTACCAAACAAGGTTTTAACCGAACATTGAAGCCTTCATTCATTTGATCAGAATAAATGAGGCTACACCAACTATCTAATAAACTAACTACTACTACTACTACTAAACGTGTACACACACACGCTTTTGCTAGACTCTCATTCAGAAGTCTGCTATTCTATTCTATTCTGGATGCATAAACTACATACCTTAGACCTCCTTTTATAGTATAAGGAGTCAAGGTTTACATGGAAACTAATAATGATAATAGTGATAAAATCAATCAGTTATTCAATCATTATCTTTGACCAAATCTTTCAATTCTTATCTTTTGTAGTATTCTTTGACTACAACTTTGGTCCTTCATGTTTCCATCTTGTTTCATTTGTGTTTTGTCTTATCAACTCAAAATATAATTCCCAACAATCTTCCCCTAGTTGATAATGACAAAACCCAAAAAGCACGAACTTCCCCTGAAGTTAATATACGAATGAAACTTCCCCTTAATCCATGCTATACCACCAAGAATCATCAAGCTGCAAATCATCAAATCTTCTTTCCCTTTTTGTCATCATCAAATAGGGGTCTTCTGTAGATGAGCAACTTGTAAGCATTTCCCCTTTAGTGGTACATGTAGATGGTTAAACATGTTAACAATAAGCTTCCCCTGAAAGTATACTAACCATCTCTTAAATCTCGAACTCAGTAGGCTCCCAGTAGTAATTATTGATGAAGAAAAATGAGTATAACCCATATGATGAAGAAGTAGAATTTCCCAAACTTATGTCTTATGTCTTGCACTATCCACATGACGTCAAACTTATACCAAGACCAAAATATAAGTAGATCGCAATCTCTTGACAAAACCATCTCTATAACAAGACACGAGCCACAACAACGTAACTCCTTAAAGTGATAGCAAATGTACGTAGTAAGCATCATAAGGTAGATCGTACACCTTTTCTAGATTCATCAAGTCTTCGTCAACACCATTTAAGCACGAACAAGTTATCTTTAAAAGGGGATTGAAACCTTTCAAGATATGATAAGACACGCACCTGTGAAAATCAACTACAACATCAAATAAGCAATAACCAATTTTCTTTATAATAATCCCCAAAAACAAGCCATAATATCATCATCTATCCGAGATCCAGACGCATACCAAAAACATGTGTCGTCCGATATCTAATAAAGCTAGCGGTACAAACTAGCTAAATCAGACAAACCAAACGGTACAAACTGAGCAACGCGAGCGGTATTAACCAAACTGCCATTTAGTGACGCTTTTTTGTTACAAATTCGTAGCTAAACTGTCTTTGAGCTGTCACTGATATGTCGCTTATCTGTTGCTGAACTGTTACTTAATACTACCAGAATTAACCTTGTAGCCATCAGAATTAACCTTCAACAAGCAGTATTAATCCCGTATACAACCAGAATTAATAATGTATGACCAGTATTAACCTCCTGTACTTGTATACGAAAATCCAAAGATCCAGCCCAAGTATGAAGAAGTCTATAAAATCATATCCCTACAAATCAGGACGTATTAAGATCATACCAAATCTGTTGCCATATAATCCACGTCCAAGAATATGGGTCAATTCCAATCAAAGAAGTCTAAAATATAGGAATTAATCACGGGAGTCAAAATTTAATCCCTAATTATCTGCAACCAATACAAACCAGTGCATATTCCAAACCGTAACTGCTCCCACAAAACTCGCATACCATAACAAAACCAATTCCAAATATGTATCAAAATCAAGCAGTACTCATGTATCCCATAAAACTTCCACAATATACGCACAATATATGGAAACAAAATGATATTCGCATTCTTAAGATCATATCGATCAACAACAGCAAAATAATATTGATAGTACTATCCTTTTCAAGCAGTACTAACCTATCAATAAAAAATTCATACCTTCTGTTCATTAAATAGGGTTTGCTCAAAACCTGCTGCTATAAACCACATCTAATGCTGTTTCTTTTTTACGCATGGTCACAACCTGTTGCTTATTCTAACCAGGAACCGAGCACTAAAGAAAATACCTGCTGTATTTCTTCTGGAACGTGTCATAACCCTGAAATTTTATGGTAGTAACCTGCCAATCCCAAGAATGATCGTATCCCGGATGGCGTCTTAGGTACTTTTTAATTCTTCATTGCTTCTATCTTACTAGAGTCTACGTGAATATCATTGCTGTTAACCACGTGTCTGAGAAAACGCACTTCTTTTAGCCAGAATTCATACTTGGAAAACTAGGTAAACAACTTTTCCTTCTTCAGCGGCTCCAACACCAACTTCAAATGAACCTCGTGATCCTCCTTAGACTTCGAGTAGATCAAGATATCATCGATAAACAAAATGAAAAACTTGTCTAAATACGGCTTGCACACCCGGTTCTTCAAGTCCATGAAAACCGCTGGTGCATTGGTTAATCCAAAAGGCATAACCGTAACTCAAAACGTCCATACCGCGTCCTAAAGGCAGTCTTTGGAATATCTTCTTCATGCACTCTCTCAACTGATGATAACCAGATTCGAAGATCTATCCTAGAGAAATTAACGCGAACCTTGTAACTGGTCGAACAAGTCGTCGATCCTGAGGAGATTCTTGGTGGTCAGCTAGTCCAACTCTCGATAGTCTAGGCACATTTGAAATGAACCGTCCTTCTTCTTGACAACACAGGTGCTCCCCACAGAGAGTGACTTGATCGAATAAAACGTATATCAAACGAATCCTAAGGGTTACGAACTATCGAATAGGGTAGCAAACGAATATCGAATCAAAGGCTAGGAAACATCTAAAGGATTTCACATATGGAAATAGATGCGGATCAAATGTCATAAGAATCCTCAAAAGAAGGGATAGAATATATGTACCGATAGAAAACACCAACGAAAGAATCAACAAGCGTACCACGACAAAATAAACGCATAACGAATAACAATACGTATCAAGATTGATAAATGAAAAGATAGGATTCTTATACCAATAACCGACTTTACTCGAAAGAACCAACTAATAATGTTTTTATAAAAATCAATTTATAATAATAAAGAAAGTCATTTTAAATTAAAAAAATCGTCTTAAATATAATCTTTATAAAATTCATTTTAATCATGGTTGTCATAAAATCCAGAGACAATTATTTAACAGTGTATCGCATCTTACCCATATAAATTACTTTAAACATCCTTTTTATAATCTTAAAATTTATCAAAAACAAGCATAAAAAAATATTATCATATCTTATTCATAAATATTATCTAAAAAAATAGTTTTTGCCGTCAACCAATTATCATATTGTTTCAAAATTTATTGTAAACACAGTTTCTTAAAAAATAATAAAGAGACATTTTCATAAAAGTGTTGTATTCATAAAATCATTTCAAAATAGTTTTCACCAAACATCATCAAGATATACTTCAAAAGGATTTTCATAACTCGACATCAATATAAAATATGTTACTCAAACAAGAACATCGTAATACCAAAAGAGATTGTAAAATACCGTAAAGACTCTAACACAATTCTATTGTTTGAAAGCGAAAGGGAGTATAAAGAACCATATAGTCAGACTAACAGTGAAACGAACATGCACAAGAGAAATTCATACGAAGACATTACAAACCAAAAGAAGAACATAATGACTCATCCGTACTCACGATCGAAAGAACAACCATCGAAAAGCATCGGTACTAACATACCATAACATGTTATGAAAACCAAAGGATATAAAAGAACGAAGTAATGATCCGCACTAATATGTTAGGAACAATTAGTGCTTAAAAGAAAATTTTGATACTCATACGAGTAATCAATACAACGAAAGAACCAATGAAACGTACCAATATCTAAAGAAGTAGATCCGAACAACCAATATTCATCAAGACGCCGAATAGAAAAGTTAGATCATCCATACCGGCATGGTACAAACAAGGGATGCTAAAATGAGGGTTATATATCCGAGCGAATAATCGAGCAGACAAACAAACTCAATAATCATAATAATAGCATTAACGGGTATCTGGGGTATCCGCAAGCGATAGATAGAAGGGAAACTTACTAACTTCATAACTATACATAATACAACCGCACATAATATAACATCTTACACTACCAACTAACAAACAAACACCGATCAATGCAATCATGGTCACAAGTCTACGTGTGTGATGCCTTTATAATTATGTTGGCCACCATAATTATAATTGCATCCTTTCACACGTATACTTAATTCCAAGACTACACCTCTCAATGATAACACACATAAACCAGATTGCACATCTTAAACCACTCCAATATAACACAGAAAGAATGCTCCATCAAATAAATACTTACTTATATAAAGATAAAATCGAAATGACATAAAGGATCGAAAGTCTTGCAGCGCCTCCAAAATACGAAATATCCAAAAGAAATAATCAATAGCGACGTGACGAGGTAAAAGACGGAATAAACTTATGCTGGGCCTCGCTTGGGTTTGACTTTGCCTTCGTAAGAGTCACCCAAATTTGCGTGTCCAGGCCTACTACGAGCATTCGACAAGCGTTCAACTACCCTATCCCCTTTAGTTCCATAAGAGGCTCCTTCTCAATTGGCTCCTCTTTTGGATCTCTATAGCGCTTAAGTCCAATTGGGAAAATGGTTCCCCAAAGAAACTTCTTACGGATAAGGGAAGACATAGCTATAAATAGTAAGGAAGTAATATATACCATATTAGATAATAGTAGATAAAATAGCTAAATAAAAGTTAGACAAAATAAAATTATAAAAGCTATATAATTAGGGGAAAGTATAATAGTTATAATACTAAACACTTAGACCCTAAAATGCATCTATATGAAGGACTCCTAGGTTATAGTCTAGGGTCAACCACCTACTTCTCTATAACCAAAGGCTTAGATACCAATGTTGTCACAATAGAGAAAACTATATGAACTAAACAGAACATAAGGGACACGAAGTGTCATGAAAATACCTAAACAAACATAAAAGATATCCGGCGTCTTGTATTGAAGTAAATAGGGTTTACATCAATACCAAGACATGCAATACATCTAAAACAAATCTAAGCAATTCAAACCATCAAACATTCATTATTCAATCAAACGAGAAATAAACTAGGAGATTAAACTCCGCATACAGCCTATGGTCTCTCTAGCCACTTCTCTTATTCCTATGACCTTCATGATGCTCACCTGAAAATGAAGCTTAAAAATGTCAACATAAAGGTTGGTAAGAGTCATAGGTTTACGACACACAATTCAAACTTTAAACCAATTATTGTGATTAATAAAACCGAACATGGCAGGACAGTTAAGCTAGCTATTATACTGGCTAACATGCATATAAGCAAAAACAACCACAATCAGGACGGAACGTGCCCCACGATCCAAGCAACACCAAAATATCACACAGTAATGGGTAAGACTACCCTCCAATTAGAACCACACAGAAATTGGGTCAGAATACCCTCCAATTGGAACCACACAGAAATTGGGTAAGAATACCCTTCAATTGGAACCACATAATAATGGGTAGGAACGTTACCCTCCGATCCAACAACACATAAACATTTAGCACATGTCATATAATAGCCACATAACATGCATCAATTATACCACATAATCACAACAATTAAAACATTTCAAAACCATTTGCATCATTTCCATCCCAATTTAAAAACAATGTAAAAAGAGGGACTATGAAACTCAATTGATGCACATGTACTTCACAAATCCTTGCAAATCAACTAAACACAAATAAAATACGTATTACTCTCGATTAGGCTAAATGCCCAAGTCGATGTAACAATCAATTGATGGACTACTATGTCTATACCATCTTTAAAATCCTTTTTACAACACTTCCTAACCTTATTTATAACCAAAATACTCTCAATCCTTTTATTCCAATTTTTAGCTTTTGAGCAGAATTTTATAGTCATTTCATGACCACAAATAAAATACTAAATCAGCAAATTGGTACTTCCTATTGTATTCCCAACCTTCTCAATAGGTTATGAACTACTGAGATTTTTAGAAAAATATAATATTGAGTCTAACTATTTTATAAAAAATCAACACCACAAAGTGTCCAGAACTGGACCTGATTCGACCTTCAAAAGGTTTAGCTTGAGCAGACCTATTTAAACACTTAGGAAAATTCTACAAAAAATATAGAAAATCATAAATATCATAAACTTGCTATAGTAGCAATCCTATTAATTAAAAAGACGTTTTGATATAGTTTTTGACCTCACACACACAACTCAGAATCTGCCCCAAAAACTCAGATTTGACAATAAATTTTGTAAAATTATTTTGACTGACTTTCACTCACTTTTAATTCATGAAACCAATGGAGTTGGAAAGTATATTCTCTG
>BQNB010056339.1:0-38705 GCA_026074375.1 Tanacetum coccineum | reverse complement strand
TTCATATTTGAAAATTTGCTTAAAATTATAAGAACAAGTATTGGCTTTTATCCTTAGTTTTGCAAGTTAACGTTCGTGACAGGCAACTTGGTCGTGAAGTTGATGTCAAATCCCTATCATCTTGACCTTGACCAAGACATTTCATTTATACTAACCAATATTAGCAAATAAAATATATAACTAAGATTATCATAAATTCCTTTATTATATTCTATTGCTCGTTTAGTTTGACGACCCAAGATTTGAAAACTAATGTTAAGCTCGGCTCGTTCGAAAATTCGTATAATTGTTTCATGTCAAAGGAGCTTAACGAGTCAAACGAGCTCTTCGAGATTAATGAGCTGAACGAGCTATTCAAGCTTAACATGTAAGTACTTAATCTATACAAGTTTATTATAAAATTTACAATTTTAATAATAATTCTAATAAGATTTAGACTCAAGTCGTAACTTATACTTAGTAATATTTAATTTTAAACTATATATTATTTTTAAAGTGATCCTCCTTTTGTTTCACTTAGTTTTTATAGGCTCCTTACTTATTTCTTTCACTTCTATTTTTCAATGTGGGATGTAGGGGTGATCACGGTCCGAAAATCGGACCGGACCGGACCGAAACTGAATTGGTCCAAAACGCCGGACCGAGGACTGGATCGAAATAGTACGGTCCAGTCCGGTTCGGTCTTCGATCCGGTTCGATCCGGTCCTACAAGGCATAATCATCGGGTTTTTTGTATGACCGGACCGAGGACCAAATGTAACAAAAAGCATGGACCGAGGACCGAACGTGGACCGGACCGAAATACGTTCGGTCCGGTCGGTCCGGTTTTCCGGTTCGGTCCGGTCAACGACCCAAAATGCTCAGCCCTAGTGGGATGTGTTTTCATTAGTAAAGAAAAAACTTTTTAGTTTTTACAATATTGTTAACCAAATAAATAACAACTCTTTTAAGTTTAATATTTTATTAGATTTTTTTTTGAACGGCGAATTTTATTGAGAGATAAAAAACTAGCAAGGAGCTAGAAGATTACAAAGTGACAAGGTGAGGGTTTTTAAGCCACTCAATCCAACTAAAATAAGCTTTACATCTGTAACGACACCAGTAGAAAGATCTAGATTGCACTTCATAAAAAATAACCGCCTTTGATGGAGACACAGAACCGAAGATAGTTTTATTACGGAAGTTCCAAATATGTCACCACGTCACATAACAAACTCCTTCAAAAATACGCTTATGTTTGATCGAAAGCCGGAGACTCAAGATCCAAACCAACCATTCTTCATAAGAAGAAACTTCCATATACGGAATATTCCACCAGCTGATGATCAAATGAAGGATATCTCTAGCAATTTGGCAAGTGAAGAAGATGTGCCTAGTTGATTCCACCGCTTTTATATATGGTAATGTTAAAAAATAAAGCATTTGAACACTTTTTCTTCGAAATAAACGAAATGGATTTTGGCTTTTAAAAATAATGTCTAAACTTGTACTACAATCATTTCATGTTAATCTATCAACTTGAAATAGTTAGTGTAATCTTTCTAGAAAATCAAGACATTAAAAGTCAAATTTGTAAAATTCACAATAATCATGGTAATACACATTTCAAAAGTGATACTACGTCGTTTTGGACTAGGTGCTACAGTAAAATGAACAGTACCCGGCCACAGGGCTCGGTTACTGTTCATCGGCAAAAAAAAAAACACTTTATAATCCCGCTCCGCTTCTTTGGCCAAAAATAAGAATTTTTTTTTTTACGGGACGTACTCTCAAAACAAACTATTAAACATGAGACCGAAAAAATAAACCCGCACAAAATAATATGAAAAAAAAATTGCTCAACACAAAATAAGAAAAAATTTACAAAAGTACTGATTTACTCAGATAAAAAAATACCCGCAACATTAGGCCCAACATATTTGCCCATATAAAAAAACAAACTAAAACTGGGCTCGGTTACTGTTCATCGGCCAAAAAAAAAAACTTTATAATCCCGCTCCCCTTCTTTGGCCAAAAATAAGAAAGAAATTTTTTTTCAAAAGTGATACTACGTCGTTTTGGACTAGGTGCTACAGTAAAATGAACAGTACCCGGCCCACTAGGCTCGGTTACTGTTCATCGGCCCAAAAAAAAAAAAACTTTATAATCCTTCTCCCCTTCTTTGGCCAAAAATAAGAAAGAAAAAATTTACGGGACGTACTCTCATTTTTAACTACCCACTAGGCTCGGTTACTGTTCATCGGCAAAAAAAAATAAAAAATCCAGCCCAAAGTAAAAAAAAAAACGGGACGTACTCTCATTTTTAACTACCCACTAGGCTCGGTTACTGTTACAGTGCTACAGTATCGGCCCAAAAATTTAGCCAAAAATCCAGCCCAAAGTAAAAATTTTTTTTTTTTACAAAACGGACTCTCAATTTTTAATTGTTTACGACTTTTTTAAATAAAATTTAAAAATAAAAAATAAAAAAGGCCCCTCAAGTTTCTTTTATGCGCCTCCCACCGCAACGCGCGGGAAAATTCCAACTCGTTGTAACACTCAATAGTAAATGTTTTCTAAACGTATCCCTAAAACCCTGGTTTTTATATTTGTTGTAACCTCGCGTCATTTTTGTTTTTTTAATTTCATAGGCAATTAGGCACTTGTATCATAAAAAGTCTTTGAATGAATTATTTTAAAGTAATTAGTGAAGAATTACCTATAACACCAAATGGATCAAAGAGGGGGGAAAGGACTAGTGATAAGCCAATTTATGGAGATGTGTTATAAAGGTACTAGTATGTAAGACTTATTAGTTGTAAAGGTAAAGGTTTAGTGGGTTTTAAGTTTATTTCATGTATATATATACCATGATCCGGCTTTATGGCTTATTTGATTTATAAATAAGTAAATTTTTAGATATTGGTTATAAAAGTGGGTATTTGTTTGAGTGTAGATAGGTATTGGTGCTTTCGGGTATGCCTAAATGTAATTTATTGCGGAACGTAAGCGTTTTACGCAACCAATAAAAATAAATTATGAAAAGTTATAATTTATACTCTTAATAATCATATAACACTTGCTTGACGTAAACTTTTATTTGTTTGGTGCCCGTTTACGTTGAATGTTGATTTTTAGTTTACGCGATTTAACTATAAGATAATAATTAAAAGCGAACCCGTAAAACTCTAAACATAAATAATGATAATAATTGAGTTGGGAAATGACCTAAAAATGAGTAATGTTACAGTCTCCACCCGTTAGAAGAGCCTTGTCCTCAAGGCTCAAGTTGCCACACTTGACGAAGGTACGGGTTTAGTGAAAAGATGCGGATACTTCTTTCGGAACTGATCTTCATGTTCCCAGGTGAACTCAGGACCTCTCTTGGAGTTCCATTGAACTTTGATGATGGGGATACGGCTTCGGTTTAACTGCTTGACTTCACGATCCATAATTTCCACTGATTCTTCAACGAAGCGGAGTTTATCATCAATGTGTATTTCATCTAACGGAACTGCCAATGGTTCGTTGGATAAACACTTCTTTAGATTGGATACATGAAACGTGCTATGAATCCTGATTAACTGTTGAGGTAGTTCAAGTCTATAAGCAACAGTTCCTACTTTGGCTATCACCTTGAAAGGTCCAATATATCTAGGGTTCAATTTCCCCTGTTTGCCGAAACATACGACCCCTTTCCAAGGTGATACCTTTAACATCACTCGGTCGCCAACTTGAAATTCTAAAGACTTACGCCTCACATCGGCGTAACTCTTCTGGCGATCCTGAGCATCTTGGATTCTTTGCTTGATTTGGATAATCTTCTCGGTTGTCTCATGAATGAGTTCTGGACCGGTGACCTGAGCATCTTCGACCTCGGCCCAACAAACAGGTGACCGACACTTCCGACCATAAAGTACCTCGAATGGGGCAGCTTTAATACTAGCATGATAACTATTGTTGTATGAAAACTCGATCAACGGTAAGTGTCTTTCCCAACCATTCCCAAAGTCTATCACGCAAGCGCGTAACATGTCTTCAAGAGTTTGAATGGTTCTTTCGCTTTGCCCATCAGTCTCCGGATGGTATGCCGTACTCATATCTAGCCGAGTACCCATAGCCTTCTGAAATGACCTCTAAAGATTTGACGCAAACCAAGGGTCACGGTCACAAATGATCGAGACTGGTATTCCATGTCTTGTTACCACTTCTTTCAAGTATAGTCTTGCTAGTTTATCCATAGGGTCAGTTTCCCTCATCGATAAAAAGTGTGCAGACTTAGTGAGTCAGTCTACAATTACCCATATGGTGTCGTTTCCACTTTGCGTCCTTGGAAGTTTGGTGACAAAATCCATGGTGATATTGTCCCACTTCCATTGAGGAATCTCTGGTTGTACCAATAAGCTAGATGGTTTTTGGTGTTCAGCTTTGACTTTTAAACATGTCAAACACTTGCTAACGTAGGTGGCAATATCTGCTTTTATGTTAGGCCACCAGTATAATTGCTTCATGTCTTGGTACATTTTATCGGAACCTGGATGAACAAAATATTTTGACTTGTGAGACTCATGCATAACTAGAGTCCTTAGATCACCATAGCATGGCAACCAACTCCTGTTATTAAAACACAGTGTTCCGTCCATACGCGGTTCTAATTTCTCCTTCCTGGGCTTTTCTAGGTCCTTCGAATTTTCGATCAGCATACCTCCCACATCTTCAGACTTGAGGTTTTCTGGTTTTCTTGCCTCAGTCTGAGCCTCCAAAATCTGATTGGGAAGATCCAAACCAATAGTCATGACTAAGGCTCGAACTTGTAGTAACTCTCGTTCTTTCCTACTCAAAGCGTTAACTACGACATTCGCTTTCCCCAGGTGATAACGAATTTCACAATCGTAATCACTGAGCAATTACAACCAACGGCGTTGTCTCATGTTCAATTCCTTCTGATCGAGGATGTGTTGTAAACTTTTGTGGTCGGTGAACATGATGCATTTTGTTCCATACAGATAGTGCCTCTAGATCTTTAGAGCGAACACTACTGCTCCTAACTCTAAATCATGAGTGGTGTAATTCTTCTCATGAATTTTTAGTTATCGTGATGCATAAGCAATCACCTTTTCTCTTTGCATTAGCACAGCGCCCAACCCTTTGATCGAAGCATCACAGTAAACGATAAAGTCTTCACTTCCTTCGGGTAAAGCCATAATTGGTGCACTACACAACTTCTGCTTTATCAATTGAAAAGCTATCTTTGCTTTGTCACCCCAATCAAACTTGACCTTCTTTTGAGTAAGCTTGGTCATTAGCTTGACGATCTTTGAGAATCCTTCAATGAATCTTTGGTAATAGCCTGCAAGGCCCAAAAATTAATGAATCTCTGTTGCCGACTTAGGAGATGCCCAATCTTTAATGGATTCAATCTTGGCGAAATCTACGTGAATACCCTAACTGTCAATCACGTGACCAAGGAATTGTACTTTAGGAATCCAAAATTCGCATTTAGAGAATTTGGCATACAACTGCTCCTTCTTAAGTAATTCCAAGATTAACTTGAGATGCTCTTCATGTTCTTGTTGGTTCTTTGAGTATATCAGAATATCGTCAATAAAGACAATCACGAATTTATCCAGATATGGTTTGCACACCCGATTCATGAGTTCCATAAATACAGCAGGTGCGTTAGTCAAACCAAAAGGCATATCCTGAAATTCATAATGTCCATATCAAGTTCTGAATGCGGTCTTTAGAATATCTTCTTCACAAACCCTTAGTTGATGATAACCCGATCTCAGGTCGATCTTCGAGTAGACACTCAAACCATGTAGTTGATCGAACAAATCATCAATCCTTGGAAGCGGATAACAGTTCTTCACTGTTAGCTTATTCAATTCTCGGTAATCAATGTATATCCGGAATGATCCATCCTTCTTCTTGACAAACAAGACCGGAGCTCCCCAAGGTGAGAAACTAGGTCTTATAAAGCCTTTGTCGAAAAGTTCTTTCAGTTGGTCCGACAATTCGTTCATCTCAGATGGAGCCAAACGATAAGGGGCCTGTGCTACCGGCACAGCACCAGGTATCAAGTCAATTTGAAATTCCACTTGGCGGGTTGGTGGAATACCCTACAAGTCCTCGGGAAATATCTCTGTAAAGTCTTGAACTATTGGTACGTCTTCAAGTCGCTTCTCCTTCGACTTGTATTCCGCTATTTTCGTGGTAACATGTGCCAAAAATATAGGACATCCCTTCAGAAATACTTTTGTGTTTTAGTGCACGAGATTATATTTAATCTAGACTCGTGTCTGTTGTTGCTTCCATCACCATGAAAAATTAAAATTTCATCTCCAAAGGGAACACGAATGAGTTTCTCATCACAAACGATCATTGCGTGATATCTAGCTAACCAGTCCATAGCGATAATGACGTCGAAACTACCCATCTCTACGGGCATTAAGTCGATGTTGAATGGATGACTTAGAAAATTTAAAGTACAACCCTGTATAAGTGTATTTACCCAAATTATTCTACCGTCGGCTAACTCGACATCGTAACCATGGTCTAATGTAGTCGGGATGATATCAATCAAAGAACTAAATGTAGTAGATATGAAACTTCTATCGGCACCAGTATCAAATAAAATCTAAGCATAACGATTATTTAGGAGGAACTTACCTATGACAACATTAGATTTTAGGTTTGTCTCGGCAGTTCCCACAGCATAAGCTCTTGCTACGGCATTCCCATTCTCGACCCGATTTCCTTGATTTCCATTCTTCAACTTTGGGCAGTCACTCCTGAAGTGACCTTGAACTCCACACTCAAAGCAAGTTATGCCTCTTGGATTTTCCCCTTGGGCTCTCTGGTTGTTGTTGTTAGCAGCAGGTCGACCTTTATAGTTACGGGCCGAATGGCCAATCTTTTTGCAGTTAGTTCACTTTTGAGCACATGGCCCATCGTGGTGATAATTGCACTTAGTACATAGAGGTTTGGTTACTCCATAAGGCTTCTTATCTCCAGGCCCAATAGTGTAAGCCTATGCCACGTTATTCCTTTTGAATGGCTGCTGCTGGTTTTGGCTGTTTCTTGAAGTATCTTTAAAATTTCTCTTATTCTCTGCTTGATGTTCAGCCGCAGAGAGCATCTTTTTATCCATCATTTCAGTAGCAAAATCAATTGCCTCTTCCATTGACTGAGGCTTCGATGCCTTAACACTGCTATGAATCATGTCAGGAAGGCCACTGACGTACCTTTCCACTTTAGCTGATTCCTCAGGGAACATTCTATCACACATAAGTGCCAACTCCTGGAATCGTTGGTTGTAAGTCAACAAATCGGTACCTCTTACCTTTAAGTTTTAATACTCATATTCTAGCTTTTTAATTTCACCCCTAGGGCAGTATTTATCTGTTAGCATCCTTTTTAAAGCCGTCCATGGCATTGCATATGCAACATCCTGTCTTACAGCCCTTATGTGGGAGTTCCACCACGTCAAGGCACTTCCTTGAAGAGTACAAGATGCATACTTAACCTGACTTGCGATAGCACAGTTGCTGATAAGGAAAACATATTCCATCTTTTCCACCCATTGGGTCAGGCCAACGACTCCTTCAGTGCCTTTGAAATTCATAGGCTGGCACTTGAAGAAATCAGTGTAAGTGCACTCTCGCTGAGTAGTCACTTGCCTTCTTCTGCCGGTTCCTGAACCATGGCTAATATTGCCATTTCTGCTCCTGTCCGCATCACGTTCTGCTAGTGCAGCAGCAACACCTCAATCAATTAAAGCCTGAAGTTGAGCATCAATGACAGATGTGGTAGGAGTGGTTGTAGTGGCGGATGTTGCCCTCGTAGTTCTTTTCTTAGGTGCCATTTTCTTCAAAATCACAAGGAATATAATACACATTAGATTTCATATGATCATAAACGTAACACATCGAATGCAAAATAAATAAAATGAGATCACAATCCACAATAAGATATACAACTGAAGTGAAATCAATAATGACATAAATAAATCAACATCCAAACATAACAACATCGATAATCATACATGATAGCCCTGATTACAACATGTTCAGTACAATGAGATAAAATGAAAAATACAACCCTAAGGCAATGCTAGCTGGGAATCACCCATAATACTTAACACGCCATACAATGATAGCTAAAAGATAAAACAAAAGTCCCTATAGCCTACTAGCTGGGAGTACACCATAAAACTTAATAGGCTATATCGGATAGCTACAAATGATACATGACTAACAGCTGCTGACAGCCTTAGCTGGCCCATCTTGGGGCTCTGGATCTCTAGCCTCTAGTATCTTGATATGTCCAAGTGCTTTAGTCAACTGAGTCTGAAGTGATGTGGTATGAGCAATCAATGTGGCAACTTGTGCCTCCAGTGTCCTAACATGTGCCTCTATGGCTGTACTCCTCTCCTCAGAACTAGTCCATGCTATACGAGCATATATCGCCTCTCTATCTAAGGCCATAGCTGTGTGGTGGTGATATGGCCTATCTCTGAATAGTATGTTGACTCGAGCTCTCAAAAAAGCCCGGTCATCATGTGCCTCCTCGAATCGTACCTGAAACTCCTCAGTCCT
This sequence comes from Tanacetum coccineum, assembly GCA_026074375.1. Lineage (NCBI taxonomy): Eukaryota > Viridiplantae > Streptophyta > Magnoliopsida > Asterales > Asteraceae > Tanacetum > Tanacetum coccineum. The sequence goes on along the minus strand of BQNB010056339.1, from coordinate 30,126 downwards.
CTGCCTAACAGTAGTATCAAGCTCTGTCACTCTCTGGTTGACCCCCTCCAAGAGTTCGGTTTCTAAAAACCTCACATAGCCCAAACAATCTCATCCTAAGTGTCGGCCTTCCTGAGCAGGCCCGCTATCTCACAGTACCACTGCTGAACGCTCCGTCGATCTTGAATCGAGAGCGAAGTAGCCAAAGCCAACTCTCTCTCTTCCGAGGTGGCATATCAGCCTCAGGAATATCAGTCCTGTGAGAAGTAGATGGTAGTAACAAGGGTGGTGATGCAGCTCTCATCTGAATCCCATATGCCTTATAGCCCAATGGTGCCCCTGCATTAGTAGGGCTAGTAGTAAGTGGTGATGGTAGAGGTAATAGTAGAGATGCTACAGGTAGTGGTGGTGTAGGTGCGACAGTATGCTCAGCAATGCATGCCTCCATGGATGCTGACATAGGTGGCTCAAGTCTAACAGTCTTCCGTGCCTTACGGAGACGTGTCTGAGAAAAAAGGACTATAGTCTGAGGTGATCTAGGTGTAGGTGCAAACTCTTGAGTCTCAAATGTCTCTGTATCCCAGCTGAGGGAACAGGGTCAACAATGGGTATAGCAGAAGAGTTGGCCGGAGCTAGGTGCTCCTCATCCTCCTTGTCATCGCCCTCGTCCTCAAAGGGCTCCTTATCCTCATCATCAGTATCATCATCATCATCATCGTCGGAGGGCTCATCGTCATCATCCCCTCCATCAGTAGGATAATCAGCATGCTCCTCCTCGGAGTCCTCCTCCGGATCAGAGTCAGGCATATAGCCCGGTGATAGGGCTACGGGTGAAGCATCATCGGATAGAGGCTGATCCTCCATGGGTGCCTCACCATTAGATGGTACTAAGTACTCGGGGTACTCAGGCTCTGGTATATTTGGTACATCAATAGGTGAAGGTGGGTGCTCAGGACCCGGCACGTAATCAAGAGATGGTGGGTGCTCAGGTTCGGGCACATAGTCAGGAGATGGTGGAGCTACCGGCTACATGGGGAGTCCATCATATCTATATACGATGACTCGTGGAGGGCCTCCATCAGACTGCTCCTCATCATCTCCCCAAAAGACTCTCCCTGGCTCGGATTCAGTGTAGACAGATGTGTAGGTGACAACGGATGATGCAGAAGACATGACTGCAGAAACAATAAAATAAACTTATATAAGTATATTAAGTAAGACCGATATAGTATATACGTAGTATGATATAAACACGTATATAGATCATGAAAGCATATAGCATAACCAACTAATGCAACTCGATAGTGTATGTGTCCCGTGAAAAACTTTTGTATGATGTAATATTTGAAAATGGTTATAGTCCAAGTAAAACATTTGACCAGGTTCTCTATAACCTTGGCTCTGATACCAATCTGTAACACCCTTAAAATGGGTCGCAGCGGAATAAGGGTCAGAGAGCGTTACATCATAGATCAATAGCACAAGATATGAGAACGACCTCTATATGAGTCATTTAAAATGATACATTGGATTAAATAAACTTGTTTGTTACAAAAGCTAGAAGCTTAAATTGTTCATCCATGAAAAGTAAAGATTTTAACACATAACAGAATAATCCCAAAATGTAATGCATTTAAATCTTCATGCAAAGTGGTTTCCAAAATGTTGACCCCCAATGTATCTTTGTTCTTGTACCTTATTGACCTGAGAAAACATGCTTTAAAATGTCAACATAAAGTTGGTGAATTCACAGGTTTAATAAATGTATAAAGTAGGACCGCAAGATTTCTAAAAGTGATAAGTAACGAATACAATATCATAAAAGTAATTACGAAGTGCACTAAGCTCATGACACCGAAGCTCGACATGTATGCAATTTAATGCAATTAAGGCCCGTGTAGATGTTCAACCCGCAACATCCAAATTGTTCCGACATGTATACATTCGTGTTTCGGACCTCCGAAACTAGTGAGAGCTACTCACTCGAACGGGGATGTCAATCCTAAATAGATCTATTCATAACATTCGCGCTCGCTAACTAGCAACTGACAGTTCATGATAGTGGGCAATAGTGGGTTTAGCTACTTAGGCCAACTCGTAACTTGTTTAAAAGAGTACTTGCGTCCAAACGTAAAACAATGCATGTTTCTCACCCAAAGTTGTAAAACAATATAATTGTATAAAAGCGGGGCTATGAACTTACCTAAAGTAAGTGATTGATTATATAAATCAAGAAGGTAAATCGTTACGTCAAACCCGTATGCAAGCAATTTAATTATAGGTCGTATGAGTATAAAGTATTATACATGAATAAAACATCACATGTTATATAAAATCACTTTTATACGTTTAATTAACGTAAACTTGCAAATGTCATATCTTCTTCGTTATAAATCCGTTTTTCAAGTTCTTTACATGCCTACGATCCTTGTAATATGTACTATTTTAATAAAATATAAAATGTATAAGTTAAAAGTCGAATTCAAACAGTAGGTTATAAAATTAATTAGGGTTTTGTGATTAATAAAACAAGTTTTATAATTCCTTTTATTTAGAAACTTTGCACCATTCTTTCACCAAGTGTTATACCATATTTCTCACATATATTAAGTCTTATAAATGTCCACAATACTTGTCCAAATGAAATCCATGTCCTCATGATATTTTTATACATAAACTTGTAAATAAACCTTCAACACATTTTAATTTGTAAACTATCTATATAATTTATTTAACACTTATACCAAGCATGTACTTTTATTTCAAGTATTACTTCACCATGTACATAAGTGAATTCGAATTATATAAGCCTCAAAATACTTCATATATCACAAAAATGAATCTAGGTGGTGTTTAACATATATAACAAGCATGTACACATAAGATAATGAATGAATGGAAATGGAATACTTTAAATAGACCTTATAGAAGATGAGTAGAATGATGAATACAAGATAAAAATCTTAGTAAGGCTTCCAAAACCAAAACCCTAATCAAGGAAACCCTAAATATGTTTTCTTAATTAATCCTTGTTAAACCCAAATCCAAGCTTGTAATAACCTTGAGTAACCTTAGATGATCTTAGAATTAACACTAGAATACTTGGAATGCTTTATAAAATCAAATAATATGAAACCCTAGCTCATAAATTTTGAGTCGTGGGTTTGGTTATGCTTGAGAGAGAGATTTTATGTTTAGGTTAATTGTTGGAGTATGTAAATGAGCTAGGTACCTTGGACTTTCTAGTTATAGCATGATTGAAACCTTAAACCACCTAAAAGGAAATCATAGGGTGTTGGTGGTTTGAGTACATGGTGTAAGAAGGCTTCTCCTCCTCCCTATGATAGCTCATGGTTCAAAGAGATGGGGGAAGGACTAGTGACAAGCCAATTTATGGAGATGTGTTATAAAGGTACTAGTATGTAAGACTTATTAGTTGTAAAGGTAAAGGTTTAGTGGGTTTTAAGTTTATTTCATGTATATATATACCATGATCCGGCTTTATGGCTTATTTGATTTATAAATAAGTAAATTTTTAGATATTGGGTATAAAAGTGGGTATTTGTTTGAGTGTAGATGGGTATTGGTGCTTTCGGGTATGCCTAAATGTAATTTATTACGGAATGTAAGCGTTTTACGCAACCAATAAAAATAAATTATGAAAAGTTATAATTTATACTCTTAATAATCATATAACACTTGCTTGATGTAAACTTTTATTTGTTTGGTGCCTGTTTACATTGAATGTTGATTTTTAGTTTACGCGATTTAACTATAAAATAATAATTAAAAGCGAACGCGTAAAACTCTAAAAATAAATAATGATAATAATTGAGTCGGGAAATGACCTGAAAATGAGAAATGTTACACAATGTGCAAATTTCTTCCCAGCCGTATCAAAGATAGAAAATTGACACAAGACTCGAGAAATACATACTTTACACTTTAAGCAACTAGCAACTGATAAATTGACATAATCTAACAGAGTAGGTGATGTGTCGTTGTGTGGTGTATATTTTATTGATTTAAGTTTTAAATTTATATTTTGCCGACTAAACCAAAAACAACACCTTAACGGGCAGTGTACCTGATCGGTAGTAGTTTCATGGTAACGAGGGTGTCGAACACTTGAAGCGAGGTTAAATCTATCAATTTAATTAATATCTTGGTTATCTAATCTATGTTAATTCTATTCTATTCTAAACCTATGTCAGTCTAATCCTAATTCTAACAGGAAAAGGGTGTTTTCAGCCTGAGAGACTGGCATAGTTTGGTTGGTGACTATAATCAATTCAAGGCAATTTAATCATGCAGGCTAATAAACAAAAGATAAATGAGCGTTCGAGCCAAATATAAAAAAATTGTATTAACCATTATTAATCCAATTAGAATGTTGGTTTGTTTATTAAGTGCAATGATTTCTTCTCTCGAGGTGGCATATCATTCTTAAGACTTAGGCGTTACATCATCCTAAGACCTAGATACGTTAATTCTATCATAATTAAAGCATCCGCATAAAGCATCCTTATTTGCTAATTATAATCTATCTTAGGGATTAAAGCAATGGTGATCTTGTTAAACCCTAGCTCGTAGAGACTTTACCCACTTGCCGCTTAATGGTAATTTATACACTAGTAGTCCACTTGTCCAACTATCCAATGGAATCAGAACGTTACTTGTTGAATTATCTAGGTCACTTGCTAATCAACACGATCAATAAACCATTGGCAATATCCAATCAACTAGTTAAGCCCAAAACATATCCTAGACACAGACTTAGAAGGACAATATTTGTGTAGCTATGATTCTAGATGTATAAATTACCATATGGAGAGTTATCTCGGACTCTAGATCTACTTAGTCCATGTGACTGGATCCAGTAGAATGATAGGTCGCATACAAAAGCGCGTAAACAATTATAAATTGATAAACATAAACAAGAGCATTCATTATAAATCAAGAAATCGAAGATAACTAAATCCAAACCATTCAGATCCGGTTGTATGTTAAGGGGGGGCTATGTTACCCAAGAGGTATTAGAATTCAGAACGGGGCATAAGAGGGTGGGGGGGTTGGGGGGGGACGGGAGGGGGGGTTTTTTGGGGGGGGGGTGGTTTGTGGTGGTGTGTTGTGTGGTGGTGAGTCGTGAGGGAGTGGGGGAGGGGGGTGGTTTTGGGGTGAGGGGGGGGGGGGGGAAATTGGTGGGGGGGTAAGGGGTTTCATTTATATCATTAATCTCACATATAGGTTTAGACGAGTTAACAAATGATACCAAAAAACTGAACGATTACTAAAGTATATGGAATTACACGTTGTCTTCTATGGAATTTATAACGTTGCTTGACCTCTTCTGCTCTTTTTCTCCTATGAAATCGACTTTTATGGTTTAGGTATCGAGAATATGATTTAGCACACTTAAAACTCATTTTTGAGTTTTCTATTTTTAAGGTTTGGAAGTCGGTTCGATACGGCGTATCCAATGATTGGATACGGCATATTAGGGATTTCTTAAAGTAGGGACCACGTTTGATATCTTCCAGAATATTCACATACTATATCTTGAATATGGCGTATTGAGTATCTCTGGATACGGCGTATTGAGCTTTATTCCTTTGTGGTCTTTGGTGAGTGTAGGTATGGATACGCCGTATCTTCCTTGATGGATACGACGTATTGGTCTTTAGAATAATAATCTTCAAAGTATATTAATTTAAGCTCCAGAATGCGTGCCTTTTGCTAACTTTTACCAATTACTCCATAATTACTGCAATTCTTAAATATAAACGATTAAGTAACAATTCTTTGCAATAACTATACAAAATGGGTTAATAACATGGGATAAATGATGCTATAAAATAGACGTTATTTGATGTCATCAAATATCTCCCCACTTGAATTCTACTTGTCCTCAAGTAGCCTTTAGAAGTTTATAAAAATGTATCCCTAAGGATATTTTCTGTTAAAGCACTTATTCGATCAATTACAAGTACACAACTAAACACCTCACGAAATAGGAAAATGAAAACACTCAAATCACTCAACTAATCTATGTGGTAATATGTAACTAATTCGCTCAATTGCTCAGTCGTGATGATTATTCTATCATAAGCTTGGCAAGGATACACATCTCTACCACTAAAGCCAAGGAGTAACAAGTTTATAAAGGTAAATATGGGTTTTTGTATGGAAAGGCTTACGGTTGATCATTCTACAATCTTTCACCAGAAGTACCACTCCAACAAGGCAACTGAAGCATACATACATGGCCGTAACTATGAAATAGACATGTGTGTTCGATCACATCCTCATTCGAATTTAACTAACTGTTAGGATGAAGAATGATATAGGATAGGAACCTTCTAACTTTCAACAAAAGTCGTACACCAACGAGGCAGCTAAGACATGCATACATGGCCGTAACGACGTAATAGACATGCACGCTCGAATAAGTCCTCATTCACGTAAAACCAGCGGCTAATCATCTGGTGAGAGGGAAGTAAATTGTTGTTAAATAAAAATCAAGAAACAAATAGATTAAGCCTAAAGTACAAGTTGGTAGACACTTTTTCCGACCGTTACCATGATAAAGACACAACTATTTACAAAGTCTTGATCATTGATAAAAAACAACAGCCTAAGTTGGCGTTCCCTTAATGGTTAACTTTCCAATCATCCCAAAACTTTACATACTCTACAAGGCAAGTGGCGATATCTTCCACTTTGTACAATACTCTACATTGTTGATTTTTTGTTGCGTATCAATGAATAATTGATCCTTCGTTTAATTCCTTAGGTAGTTGCGAAATGATTATCTTCAAACTTTTTTTCTCTCTCTTTTTTTTTGCATTTTTAGGATTTTTTTGATTTTTTTTGCTAACTAAACTTCAAATCTCGGTGTAGTTTCACCATCTTCACGATCATAATAATTCTGGATTATTCCTTTGTTAGTTCTTCGTTCTTCGGATTCACCATTAATTGTGACGGTAGTAAAATCACATGAGTTTTGACTACTAATATACATTCCCATTTGCAATGTGCAAATTTTCAACTGCACCAATGATAGAAAATGACGCAAGACTCGAGAAATACAAACTTTACACTCTAAGAAACTAGCAACTGTAAATTAAACTTAATCTAACATGGTAGGTTAAGGTGTAAGGGTGTAATAAAACAAATAGTTGGTGTAATTCCTAAATCATTGGCTCTACGGGTTTTTCTAGTGGATTATCACTCTAAAGATGAGAGTGGAAAAGGGTTTAAATTGGAGGTTAACTAACCGGTGTAGTTAGTTAATAAGCAACATGTAAAGGCAATTTGGGTGTAATCCTAAAATTTACCAGTTTAAACAAGTTACTCCAATTAAATCCATAATACTCATTATTGTGTTCTCGAATAGATATATCAAGCCAAGTTTTAAAGTCTACAACATTACCGGCACACTCATATTTTTATGGAATTTGGGTAAAACTTTGGAAACGAAAAGGCTAAATCCTCACAATATCTAACAAGGGTTATTATGTTCGGGTTATGTATCATGTAATTTCACAAAAGTATGCTTGAAAAAAAATTGAGCATAATTTAATCATGTTAGTGTGAAAAATAGGACAAGTAAACATTCTAATTCCATCCCCCTACTTGAATTATACAACGTCCTCGTTGTATATATAAAAGATTAAATACGGGAATTTAAAAGAATTAGAATGAGAAACTCCCCTGATATTTGCTCGTTAGATTCTCCAATTTGTGTTTATGAGCAAGATTGTGTGCTAAAAAAGCATTTGAATCCTAGCACGAACAGTACAAACATAGAATTCTAGAAAATATGCATTCCACGAATTTCGTCCATATTTCTTTCACGAGGTCCTGTATAGAATATAAGAAAAACATGTGCATTCCTATCTTCGTACATACGGTTAATTTAAACTAAACTAAACAAATTAAATACGGGTCAGTCTGGTGGATACGGCATATCAGGTTAGTAAATTCGCCGTATTCCAGATCTGAGAATAATGTTTTTAAAGTGCAATAAAAATAAAGACTGATAACGTCCAGACAATCAATACGCCATATGGTATGGGGCGGATACGCCGTATTGAAGTTTGGGAAGATAGACTCGATAAAATTAAATAACAATTCGGGTTGTCTCCTGGGAAGCACTTTTGTTTACAGTAAAGTCTTTAAAACATTAAAAACGAGAATTTAGAAGAATTAGAATGTGAAACTCCCCTAATATTTTGCTCGGTAGATTCTCCAAGTTGAGTTTATGAGCAAGGATGTGTGTTGTAAATGCGTCTGAATACCAGCATGACTACCATCAGACATAGGATTCTAGATGATTGATATTTCACCAACTTTGTCAATTTCTTTGCAGCGAGGTCATGTGCAAAATATAGGAAAAACATGTAAAATCCTATCTCGGGTATCTATAGTTAATTTAAATAAGCTAAATACTATACAGGAGACCAATACGCCGTATCCATAAACTGGAATACGACGTATCAAGAAACCTATAAAAAGTATCTAAATACAGGTTAGTCTGTTGAATACGCTGTATCATGTGCATGAATACGCCGTATTGACCGAACTGACAATAATGTTTAAAGTGCATAAAAATAAAGGACTGATAACGTCCAGACATTCAATACACCGTATGGTATGGACCGGATACGCCGTATTAATGTCTGGGAAGACAAACTTGATAAAAATAAATAACAATCTGGGTTGTCTCCCGGGAAGCACTTTTGTTTATAGCGAAGTCTTTAAGTTAGACTTTTTCCTTCCTTCTTTTACGTCATATCTTATTCAAACTCCACTACTTCTTTATCTTCTACATCAGTATGTTCATCGTGGTATTTTTTTAACCTTTGTTTGTTGACTTTGAAGCTGATTCCGTTTATATCGATGATCTCTATGGTTTCATACGGATACACAGTCTTTACCACATTTGGCCCGTACCACCTTGATTTGACCTTACCCGGATGCATCTTAAATCTAGAGTTAAATAGCAATACCTTGTCTCCCACTTTGAAGTTCTTATCCCCATGAAGCCTAGAGTCGTTCCATCTCTTAGTTCTTTCCTTGTAGATCCTGGTGTTTTTGTATGCTCCATCTCTCATTTCCATTAATTCATTAAGTTCTATGAAATGGTTCTTTGTTGTAGCTGTGAGACCCATATTACATTGTTTTAGTGCCAATATGCTTTATGTTCAACTTCCACAGGCAAGTGACAAGCTTTTCCATAAACCAATCTAAAGGGGGGGGCATCTAGTAGGTGTTTTTTAGGCGGTTCTGAATGCCCATAACGCATCGTTAAGTTTTTCGGACCAATTCTTTATATTATATCCAACAGACCTTTCCAAGATACGTTTAATAGCCCTATTGGTCCCTTTTGTTTGCCTATTAGTTTGAGGGAGATATGTTGTTGATAACTTATGTGTTACTCCATACTTTTGTAAGGCTTTTTCAAGTTGAGGGTTACACAAATGTGTACCCCGATCACTAATTAAAGCTTTAAGAACTCCAAATCTTGCAAATAGCCTTCTCAAAAACTTAATAACAACGCGAGCATCATTTGTAGGAAGTGCTTGAGCTTCAACCCATTTTGATACATAATCTACTACTACCAATATGTATTTGTTTCCCTTCGAGTTAGGAAAGGGTCCCATAAAGTCTAGCCCCTATATGTCAAACACATCACATACCTGAATATTGTTCTAAGGCATCTTACTTCTTGATGATATGTTTCCAGATCTCTGACATGCATCACATCTCATTACGTAATCTTTAGCATCTTTAAAGATGCTAAGCCAAAAGAATTCTATTTCATAGACTTTCCTTCCAGTAATTGACGCACTATGATGACCCCTAGTTGGTCCAGAATGACAATGTGCTAAGATTTCATGGATTTTGTCTCCAGCAACACATCGTCTCATTATATTATCCGGGCATAGCTTGAATGCGAATGGTTCATCCCAAAAATAATTTTTCACTTAAGAGAAAAAAACTTCTTCTTTTTTAGGTGTCCAATTTGGAGGCACAATCTTTCCAACAGTATAATTAATATAATCAGCATACCATGGTTCGTCCTCATTTAACTCGGTTTTCAATATCATAAGATGTTCGTCGGGAAACTTGTCAGCAATTCCCTCTTTCGCGAATGTTCCTAAGTTTGGGTTCTCAAGTCTTGACAAATGATTTGCAGCTAAGTTCTCTATCCTTTTTTATCTTTAATCTCAATGTCAACTGTTGGGAATTAAACTCATTAGACTTAGTACTGCTAAGTCAAAGTGTTAGTATTGCTTAAGTCATAACTGGCAGTATAAACCAGTTAGTACTGCTAGAAGAATGTTAGTACTACTAGGTATAAGTTAGTACTGCTAGTACTAAACTTAACATTGCTGAACGGATTTATACTGTGGATAAAGACTGAAGACTGCATGAAGATAAAGACGTGTGAAGAGGTGTAAAGACGTGTTAAAAGATATATATTAGTTATCTTGTGTATATTCTATATATTTAGAAAGATATGCATATAAGCTTAATGTTTTAGAATATTCATAGTTATCTTGTAAAGGACTCCTTGGTGTATAAAAGGAGATCCTAGGTTATGGTTTAGTAACACATTAATCAGTCTTTCTTTGTAGCTTCAAGGTTGTAACCCTTAGTACTAGACAGAGTACTCGTATTATTCATAATAATAATATTGAAGTTTTTTGGTTATATTCATTGTTCATTCATTCTACTGCATCACAATTTACTATTACATTGATATTCTTCTAAGTACTAAAGAGTAGATTCCGCATACTCTTAGTATCAACAAAGTTTCTAGCATAGTTATCTTAAATCTATTCAATACAACTAACCCTTTTACAAGGTTTGCAAGATCTAGTTGGGATCAACAAGTGGTATCAAAGCCTTGTGTTCTGAAACTTTGATCTAGAAGAAACAATCAAGAAGAACTCTTTTTACAAAAGAGATGGATCTAGAAACTACATAAACCAATGCTGTTGCAAAACTGCCACTTCTTAAGCAAGGTGAATATGAGATGTGGAGACTCAAAATAGAGCAATACTTTCAAATTCAAGACTATGCTCTATGGGATGTCATAGAGAATGGCAACTCTTTCAAACCAACAGCACGAACAACAGTAAATGCTGATGGTACTTCTACTTCAATGATATCAGGTCCTGCTACTACTGAAGAGAAGGCCCAAAAGAAGAATGATGTAAAAGCAAGAAGTATGTTGCTGATGGTACTTCCTAATGAACATCAATTGACTTTTAATCAATACAAGGATGCCAAGACTTTGTTTGCTGCCATATAAACAAGATTTGGTGGCAATGATGCCACAAAGAAGACTCAAAAGACACTTCTGAAGCAGAGTTATGAGAACTTCAACGCTCTAAGCACATAGTCACTTGATTCTATCTTTAACATGCTTCAAAAAATTGTTAGCCAGTTGGCCATCTTAGGGGAAAACATTTCTCAAGAAGATCTCAATTTAAAATTCTTGAGAATTCTGCCTTCTGAATGGAACACTCATGTTGTGGTCTGGAGAAATAAACCAGATCTTGAAACAATAAGCTTTGATGATCTCTACAATAATTTCAAGATTGTTGAACAAGAGGTCAAAAGAATTGGTACATTAAGCTCAAACTCAAGCTCTCAAAATATGGCCTTTGTATCAACTCTTAGCAGTACAAATGAAGCTAATACTGTAATACTGCCAACTCTTCAGTTAGTACTGATAGTACTCTTGATAGTACTGCTAACTTGAGTGATGCCACTGTCTATGCTTTTCTGGCCAATCAACCAAATGGGTCTCAACTTGTACATGAAGACCTAGAACAAATACATGAAGATGATCTTGAAGAAATGGATTTGAAGTGGCATTTGGCATTACTGAGTATGAGAGCAAGGAAGTATTACCAGAGAACTAGGAAGAAGATCACTATCAATGGAAGTGATACTGCAGGATATGACAAGTCCAAGGTAGAATGTTTCAACTGTCATAAGATGGGACATTTTGCAAAGGAATGCAGAGGTCCTAGAAACCAAGAAAGCATGCCTAGGAATTAAGACAATTCAAGAAGAACTGTGAATGTGGAAGACACCTCTTCTAAAGCTATGGTGGCTATTGATGGAGCTGGTTTTGATTGGAGCTTTATGGCATAAGAGGAAGTGACTACAAACATGGCACTTATAGCTTTCTCAGACTCTGAGGTATACAATGACAAAACTTGCTCTAACACCTATCTTAAAAGCTCTGAAGCTCTTAAAACTCAACTTGATAATTTAAGAGTAGAGTTTAATAAATCTGAGTTTAATCTAGCTACCTATAAAAGAGGTTTAACATCTATAGAAGAACAACTTGTCTTTTACAAGAAGAATGAGGTTATGTTTTGTGACCAAATTGATGTTCTAAAAAGAGATGCCTTATTTAAAGACTCAGAAATCAATGCTCTTAAAATTGAGATAGAGAAGCTTAAGAATGAAAAAGAAAGCAATCAGATTAAAATTAACAAATTTGAAAATGCCTCTAAGAGCTTAGATAAATTAATAGGGAGTCAAATATCTAACATCGGTAGAAAAGGTGTGGGCTATAATGTTGTTCCACCCCCACCTACAGGCTTATTTGCACCCTCAATTATTGATTTGTCCTACTCTGGTCTTGAAGAGTTCCAACAACCTGAGTTTGAAAGCTATGGACCTAAGGCAAGTAAGAGTGTCTGTGTAGATACCTTTAATAAGGTTAAGAAAACTTCTGATACCCCATTGGTTGAGGAGTTGGTGTTAAAGAAAGAGAAGCAAACTGTTTTCCTAAACAACAAGACAAAATAGCTAGTAAACCAGTTAAGTATGCAGAGATGTATAGATCACAAAAACCTAGAGGAAATCAAAGAAACTAGAATAATCTTAAATTCTAACAGCTAGGTAGTGATTTTGTGATGTATAATAAAGCATGTTTTGTTTGTAGGAGTTTTGATCATATTCAAGCTCATTGTAAATACCATCAAAGGGAAAGGATGGTATATGGGAATAATTATAACAGTGTGAACTATAACTATACTACCAACAGGACTCACCCTAATGCTCAAAGAAACATGGTTCCAAGAGCAGTTTTAATGAAAACTGGCCTAAAATCTTTTAATACTGCCAGGACAGTTAATACTGCTCATCCCAAATCTACAGTTTATAGTGCTAAACCAATGTCATGTTTTTCAAAATCAGCACAATCAACTGTAAAAAGGCCCTATCAATTAAAAACAGTATTAACTAACAAAAATTTTAGCCAAAAAGTTAATACTGCCAAGGTAAAAGTTAATACTGTTAGGCCAAAAGCAGTTAATACTGCTAGGCTAAATTCTGCAGTTGTTAATACTATTAGGGATAATCAGGCAAATGCTGTTAAGGCCTCAACATGTTAGGTTTAGAGACCTACCAAACTTGATAGTACATCAATCACTTTGAAGAAACATAATTATATTGATGCACGAGGCAGATCCAAGTCAGTAATGGCTTGGGTCCCCAAAGGAAACTAAATTCCTTATTTTTATGTGCAGGGCATTCCACCAACTGATGATCAAGGATCAATAAGGTGTTTTATTAGCGAATTTATAAAGGCAAAAGGTTACACGTCTTTGGTGCTTATAAATATATCTGATCTTTTGATCTGAACATTCTTGGTTCGTGTTTGGCTGCTGAATTCGATGATATTGGATCATACTGATGTGTTTCGTTGTGTTCAAACAACAAGCAAAACCCTAACTCCTAGGGTTTATGGTTAATACTGCTAAAGTCACAACAATGTTTGAAGACACCAGGTATCCTTTACATTTATACTACCAATATAAACTTAATGCTGCTCCTTACTTATTACTACTGCCAAAGGAATGCACAATTAGTGACACATTAATAACAGTTTACTGACACTAAAAAATGTCACAAAAGGAATGGGAGGAAGGAGTAATCGAATTTGTGACAGATTAGTAACAGATTTATGACAGAAAAAGCGTCACAAAAAGCCATGGGAGGAAGGAGTACTCAGATTAGTGACAGAAAAAGTGTCGCTAAATGCTATGGGAGGAAGGACAATACAAATTAGCGACAATTTTATGACACTTAAAAAGTGTCGTCTAAAAAAAAAGGACGACTATGATTATTTTTGTTTGAAGTCAAGAGATCATTACTGCTGCTATGCTCGCTGTGTTCGATTCTTGGAGAGGAAAAACATCAGCAGAAAAGGTGTGAAACGCAACAGGTATTGACAAGGATTTAAAGTTTGAAAAACCTTAAAAATGGCGTCAATAGCAGGCTTGAAGTTATGCTGTTTCGTGAATCAAAGGCGTGTACAGGAGTTTGTTTGTGCTACTGTTACATCGTGAAGAATATATAAGTACAGCTGATATGGTTAAGATTGGCGGTTTTTGGGGTATGGTATAACGATTTAAATCCTAATTTGTAGGGATTGTACTCTTATCCCAAAATAACTTCCTAGTTTATTGGACGTGGTTAGCAGATATGATTTGGACGTGATCTTATTGGCAGTTATGTGATTACATATTAATACTGCTCATGTATTTGGTTAATGCTGCCATGTTCACATTAGTACTGCTAAGGATAGCAGTTAATACTGCCAAGTATATGTACTTAGTGCTGCTGATATTATATAGTAATGCTCATTTACTCATTTGTATAGCTTCGTGTATTAGTACTGGTAGGTTTAAAAGCAGATATTACTGTTGGTTTATGGTGTTAGTACTGCTAGCGATAAGCAGTTACTACTGCTAGCTTTAAAGAATCACTTACAACTGCTAGCTTTAAAGCAGTAATAAGTTTGTACTGCTAGCTTTGAAAAGCAGATTGGTTAATACTGCTTGGGCTTAATGGGATTAATACTTCTAGTGTTGTACGATATCGAATGACACACACATGGTTTGGATCTCGAATTGAACATGATGCTTCGTTTAAGGGGAAGCTAACAGGTTATGATTTTAAATGTTCTTAAAAGTTTGAAGGCTCGTATTTATTGGATTAATTGGTTACGAAGAAGATTGTTTATCACCTATTTGAAGTTGAAGTGGAATTACTTGGGTACGTGTTTGATCATATCTTAAACGGCTTACAACGTTTAGAGATAACTTGTTTGTGCTTAGAAATGTTGTGACGAAGACTTGTCAAAATCTAGCAAAGGTGTGTGATTTCTCTTATGGTGCTCAATGCTCACATTTGCTATCACTTTGGTTATGTGTCTCATAGAAGATGAGGATTTTTGTCAAGATATTGCGATATACTTATATTTCACAGATTTATTTATAAGTTTGGAGTCACGTGGATAGTACAAGATATAAGACACAAGTTTGGGTTATTCTACTTCAACATCAAGTTCGTTATACTTAGTTTTCTTCATCAGTAATCATTACATAGAGCTTACAGAATTGAAGATTCAAGAGATGGTTAACATATGGGTTTCAGGGGAAGCTTATTGTTAAAATGTTTAACCATTTACATGTAACATTAAGGTGAAGGTTTTTACTACTGCTAGTCATTATTACTACTGCTAGTGTGAGTTTCTACTACTCAAGTTCATTTTTCTTATTGTGCTTAATGGTGGGTAATTTGAGAAGTTAGAAGGCTTGGATTAGAAGTGTGATATTGGTTTGTAGTGGTCAAGATCAAAGTTGCTTATATTCATATGTCCCCTATTGGATTATGACAAAAAAGGGAAGAAGATGTTGATAGGTACAAATGAGATGATTACATCTCAACTTCAGGGGAAGCTTTGGTTTTATGCTGAAGTTTGTACACGACTTTGTTTGTTTTGTCATCATCAAATAGGTGAAGATTGTTGGGAATTATTGATTTGATGAGACAAAATAAATAAAAGAATGAAACAAGAAGGACTTAAATGCAAAGCTGGAATTCTTCAAAAGATGGAAGATTTTGAAGATTCTAAAAGATCTCCTTAAGAAGATAAAAGATATAAAAGATAAAGATAAAAGTTAGGAAGATATTATTTGTTTCCTAATTATATTTGTTCTTATCCTTTGTAAACCTAGATGATCACTACTATATAAAGAGACATTAGGTCATGTAGTTGAATATACACATGTGTGTGTGTATCACAAGAAAAATGTAGACGTCTAGTTTGTGTGGTGTAGCCTTAAGGATCTTATGATTCCTGTTACAGTTTATTGATGTAACTGTTCTACTATTGATCAAAGTAGAATTGAGGCTTGAAGTGAATGATAATTCAGAAAAATCTTGTTGGTGATAACATTGTTCTTATGTTTAATTCTGCTGTGCATATATGTTATTATCTTTGTTATCATGATCCTAGATGAGGTCTAAACAACCTCGAGCTATAAATAATCAAAGAACCTATCAGGTTATTAGGTTCTATCATAGATCTCCAGCTTTAATTCCTTTAATACTCTTTCCAGCGTAGCATCACAAAACTTTACAATCTCAATCAAATCCATAACCCTTTTCTCTTCTTTGCTGTTTAAGTAAATTAAACACGTAGTTGGTTTATCTACAATAGAGTAAGGATATTTTGCTTCAATACCAAGAAATATCAACGTTGGTGCGGTTAAGTTGATCTTGATCTGGTAGCTTTCTATTCCCAGTTGAAAGTCATGAACTCTCTCCCAGATTACACGGCTTCTGATGAACGTTATCAAAGAATTTAGTAACTTGTTCTCACGGTAGTTGACTTTCTTGTTCAGGCAAAGGTAGTACATATCTTCAATATCATTCTTGTTTAGATACTTGAAGTCAGCCTCAGAAAAACTATCTGGTTTGTTATTTTCCCTCATCATAATGATTTGTTATAATCAATCTCGTGTTGTTGTTCAGTGGTAACTCTGACAACTTCAACTATCCTATGATTTGAGAAATATTCTTTTTCATAATTTTTAACTCTTCTGTGATTGATCTTGTACACTCTCTAGTGCCATGAATATTTCCCATGTTGAATCGATAACTGTGCTTCTTTGTTGAAAGTATTGAACTCTTTTCTTACCTAATGATTCATCTTCTCTTCTAAATCTTCTTCAGGAAATGGAACAGCGTGTAACTTGTGAAGTGAGAGAACATACTTCCTCTCCTCAAAATTTCCATACTTCAAAAAAATCCTTATTGTACAAATACCTTGAAGGTTCATTCGGATTTCTTTAGGGACCATAGAAAACGAGAGCATATGGTTTTGATATTCTTATATCTTGCTGTCTGCTTTCCCACACTATCTGATTCTCCATATAGTTCTTTGATTGTTCCAAATGGTAGGCATATTCTTCAGCATCTCTGAACTGGTTACTCATCATGTCTCTTAATGTAGCCTCCATTATTTCATGATCATAGATAGTTGGAACACGCTTATCAACATTCTGAAACTCTTCAATCAGCTCAGGAGTTTCATTTTCAGGAATAACCTCATATTCATCAACTATTATATCCTCAACCCATGCATCCCATTCTTGTTGTTGTTGTTGCTGTTCAGATGCATAAGTTTTAGATCCTTGAGCCAGTTGCTTTGATGAAGAGCCCCTTGCAGACTTTGAGCCTTTTGATGTTTTCTTCCTTTTAGCACTTTTCTCCCCCTTAGCAGGACCATCATGGCCTTGATATTTATCATGAGCGCGTTTGCGAAAGGCATCATACCTACAAGAACTAGTAGAGGTGGAAGACTTTTCAAACTTACGCTTAAGAACATTCCATAACTCTGGATCAACAAATTGATCTTGAAAATTCTACTTCATCTTCAAATACAGTTGATGTTGAAGATCAACAGATGTTGTTTATCGGTTGAAATACTTGTTGTTGGATGAACATTAATAACATTGGTCTTCATGCGAATCTTGAAAAGTTCTTTAATTATCTGTGGCACATGATCAGCAAATTCTTTGGAAATTAGGGCAGGTACATTAGCTTGTAAAGCATCTCGTTCTTGTATTACAACATCAGCTATGACTCTTGGAAGGTTGTCATCAATCAAATCATTAGTAGCTTTTGAAGCAATATGAGGTATAATTTCATGGAGAACTTTATCTACTCTTTTATTAATATCCTGAAATTCACGGTTAGTAACATTTTTCTTTTCCATTTACTTAATCATAAAGCCTTGATGCCTGCATGTCCTGTGAAAATCTCTTGGAATGTGTGAGTATTTCTTGGAAATAAGCTTTGCACGTATTTGAGATGAAGTAGTGGGAGTTGATGTTGAAGTAACAGATATTGTCAATTCCTTAACAATAGCCTTATCCGAAGATAAGTCTTTTCTAAGGGATCTAGGGGGTGAGGGAATGGTTGTCTGCATCTTTTCAGTCTTATCCTCCAAACTACCCGTCTTTTTGTTTCTTACCAATGCATGATCATCGTGATCATCATTTTCGTCATCATCATCATCATTATCATTATCATCATCATCATCTTTCTTCTCATTAACATCATCATCATCATCAACTATTTCTGGATTTCCCTTATGACTGCCGGGCTCTATCCTAGTACCGGAATCTTCTTCATCATTAAGGAAAACAAAATCAGCAAACTCACTAGCATAAGATTCTTCATCTTCGCCTTTAACAATATTTTCTATATCCTCCTCTAGAATTTTCTCCTCTACTGCAACCACGTTTTCTTGTTCTTCTGTAATTTTGACAGTTTTATGTAAAGCGAGGCTGAGTAAAGTTACTTCAGCAATTTCATCTCTTTCTCTATCATCACTTAGAGGTGGAATAGCAGTGGAACTCGGTTTCTTTTGCTTGATTACACCTTAAGAGATTTTCTTGGTGTACTTGGTTCTCCAACAACTTGTTTGCTTTTTTGTTTCTTTTGAACAACATCCTTAGGGTTAGGTGTCTTAGTGGCTCTAGGTGTCCTATTCACTCCTTGAGTAGATTCAACTAGTAGTGGCTAAATCGTAGGAACGTCTACCCGACAAACTCCTTCGCATAATCCTTATTCTCATGAGTTTCATAGATGTCATCAGTAAGCAAGTCATCCGGAATTAGCATCCATTTGACAGTTACATTCCCAGTAGTATACACACTCACCAACGGAACATCATCCTTGATAGAATGATAATCCTCTTTAAGTCTCTGTGGAATGGAGTCAAACTTTTTCATAAGATAAGCAATAATAAGCTTGGTGAATCGTGGATACTGAATTACATCTTTTTTCTGCTGGACATAGTGTAGAAAATCCCACCATAGAAGACTAGCATAATCAACATGAACTCTGTTGATTACAGCATGTAAGATCTGAAGAATATTGATCTTTGTCTGATCATGACCCGATGTTCTTGAAGTAAGATAACGGTTGAAGACTTTAAACATTGGCTGCCATGGTTGAGAAAGATTCTTTATGTAGAAAGCACTTACTTTGTCAACTAATCCCTGATAGCTGACAATCTTCAGAAATGGTTGAATATATTTTAGAGTTGCTGGTTTAATAAATGGATGAGCAGGAGTTTCCACTGGCAGCTTGAGAGTGGCACAAAACATATCAACAGTGTAAGTGATCTCTTGTCTGTCCACAATAAATCGAATAGTCTTATTAGCATTGACAACGGGCTTAACTGGCTTCCAGAACTGCTGAAGATACACAACTGAAACATCAATAGTTGCAGTCAGTGCATAGCTCAGAGCATGATCAACAAGTAGCTGGCCTACAATCTTACACTCCTTTGGGCATGGAATGTTTGGAAGCACCGCGTACTTGTTGCATCTTCCAATACTCTGGTACTTGCTTGTGACAAGTTGATCAACTGGAATGATTTGTTGTGGTTGTTCCATGATGATTACTGCGTGATGAAATGATGTGATTAGTGAGATGAGATAAAGATTTGATATATACAATTTATATAACATTTTTGTCTCTTTCCACTCTGTCTGTTTTTATATGCTCTGGCAATTCTTTTTGAGCATATTCTGATCATTTTCTTTCTCATGTACAAATTCTTGATTTTTCAGGTACATGTCTACGCTTTATTCGCCTTATTCTTTTGATCTCACTTTGTATGCTCTGCCATTTCTTTTCCGAGCATACTCTGATTTGCTTTTTCGCGTATGGATTTTATCTCTCTTTCTGTTTGAGTTGCCTCACCAAAAATGTTTGTGTAATGATACTCTTTCAAGAATAATAAAGACATACTCTGATTTTGAAAAATACCACTTGACATTTGAGAAATTCAAGAGTAGAACTTTATATTCTTAAAATATTTTGTGAAATAATACCACATTGACAACACAATATAATTTTTTTTACAGAAGATGAGATATTTCCAAAATCACTTGTAAAATGTTTTCAAAGACTTTTGTTTTGAAAATCATAGTTACCTACCACAATTATCTAATATTTCAATCGGATGATCACTAAGAAACTACCACATTCTGAAAGTTTGACAACGGTCGAAACCGGATGTAACTTATAACATTGTAAAGAAATAGTCAATAAGCTACTACCACAGTCTATGATTTAGAAAATGGTCAAAACTGGATGTAGCTTACACCATTTACCTGATATTATTTAGAAGAGCGTGCTAGAACTTTGTTTGAAGTTTTGATTTTTATCTTGTTTGAAAACTTTGTGACTTGAACATTTGAAACATGAGAATCTGAGAACGATCACAGACAGTTAAATCACCACTTTCATCCTTTTTCCATAAACATCTTTTGTTTTGGAACATTTGAAAAACATGTTAATCATTTTTTTGTGAAGCCATTTTTAACGTTTAAGACCATTTAAGTATTATACAAAACCCATTAAGAAACCCATTTTGGTTTGTATGAAACCCAATTATTTTGGCCCAAAAAGTGTTATATAGCCCATACGAAACCCAATATGAGATACGAAATCAAAAGTGAAGGTATTCCACTAAAACAACTTTCGTACATATGAACATGTTTACATTAGGTTGATTGTTCCTTTGTAAGACCTTAACAACTAATTTTAAGCATTAAATCAACTCATTAATCATTTTTGACCTTACGAAAGCACAAGTTCATACATACGAAACCTATAACGGTTATGAAACCCCTTAATTGATCATCTATTCGTAGTAGTTAACCATGATTAAGCATATAATTCACAACAATACACCCTAATACACATTTAGCCTAAGTTAACCGATCAAAAACAATACATCGATTTTACGAAACCTAACCCTAATTACGAAACCTTTAATTCCAACTAATTAGCACAATAATAATGAAAAAGGAATAGATGATCAATTAATGATGCATAGCTCTCCCTAAGTTATTCATTTTGGTGTATGAATAACTCTCCCTCAGTTAATGATGTATTTTCAGCTTTGAAAAACATGTTGTGAAAGACAGCATCATTAAACTGATAAAGCGGAGAAGATATGTGTTTGCATCAATAAATTATGTTTTTGTGTTTTTCAAAATTTTCTTTTGTTTTTATTATTTGAAAAGAATCACAATATTTTTGTGTGTGTTTTTAAAATTTTCATTGCATTTTTTAATTTTGTATTTTTCTTTTTGAATGTATTTACAAATGGTTTGATGTATGATCTTTTATTCAAGAAGATAACTTTGCGAGACGTTCCAACTCTGTTAGAGACATACATCGCATACCAATCGTATGAAATAAGTACTCAAACCTTTCTTTTGGAAGGGCTTTAGTAAATAGATCAGCAAGCTGGTATTCTGTCCTGACAAAGTAAAGTTTAATTGTATCTTATTCAACATGCTCCTTGATAAAATGATATCGGATGTTGATGTGTTTAGTATGAGAATGTTCTACCGGATGACATGATATGGCAATTGCACTCTTTGAATCATAGTATATTGGAATATTGGTGTAACGATATCCATAATCTAACAGTTGCGTCCTCATCCAATTGCACTCTTTGAATCACATTATTATTATTATTATTATTATTATTATTATTATTATTATTGCATAATTATTATCACTTGGTCCTTTAATCAACTTTAACATCGGGAGCGAACCAACCAGGAACAGTAGTCTTATTTCGACCTTAGGAATTTCCTCGACCTTTTTGAAGGCTGAGTCAACGGGAGCGAACCGTCAGGAAACATCAAACTTTTATCAGTCTCGGATTATTATCATTATTATTACTTTCACCCTTTAAACAACTGAGACATTGGGGGTGAACCGACAGAAAACTGTAGTCTTATTTCGGCTTTAGCTTATTACATTATTATTCTTATAGCCAAATTTCAAGTCATGTGGTCTTTTAACTACCTAAAAAACAGGAGCGAGCCGTCAGGAATCGGTAGCCAATTTCCCCACATACTGACAGAACCTCGATGTGTACGTTACTTTCATCAGAAGGAATTTCGAAGAAGGGATCAAAAGTAAGAATCACAAAAACTAAATCAACTTTATTTATTGAAAATTATTTTATTTTATTTATTTAGCTGATGGGAGCAAAAAACCATATTTAACCTCTATGAGTTCTAAACAGATCCAACTACTCCACGCTTAGCATCTAACTTATATTCAACTCTATCATTTTTCGTTCTTTGCAAAATTTTAAAGTTTAGCAAACGCTTAGTCTCGAAAGCTAAGGGGAAAGCTAGAGTACAAAACTCGGTCAAGTCAAAATCTCCCTAGTTCTAGCCTACGGGCCTTATTTCTACACATTTTTATATTAGTATATTTTATTTTTTTATTAACCTCGATGTGTACGTTACTTTCATCAGAAGGAATTTCAAAGAAGGGATCAAAACTAAGAATCATAAAAACCAAATCAACTTTATTTATTGAAAATTATTTTATTTTATTTATTTAGCTGATGGGAGCAAAAAGCCACATTTAACCTCTATGAGCTCTAAACAGATCCAACTACTCCACGCTTAGCATCTAACTTATATTCAACTCTATCATTTTTCGTTCTTTGCAAAATTTTAAAGTTTAGCAAACGCTTAGTCTTGAAAGCTAAGGGGAAAGCTAGAGTACAAAACTCGGTCAAGTCAAAATCTCCCTAGTTCTAGCCTACGGGCCTTATTTCTACACATTTTTATATTAGTATATTTTTATTTTTTTAATTTTTTTAATTTATATAAATAAAATAAAATTTTGGTCAAAACGAGGTTGCGTGGGTCCCAGACAATCACAAGTATGATCATTTCGATAGAAAACCCCCCACACTTAGAACTGAACACTGGCTTCAATGTTCAAAAATGTCGGGTGCCACCCCCACACTTAAAGACGAAAAAGGCAAATGCTTAAAATTCTAAGTGTGAAATTGAAAACAAAATCAAATATATATATATATATATATATATATATATATATATATATATATATATATATATATATATATATATATATATATATTTGTTTATAATATATTTATTATATATATATATATTATATATTATTATATATATTATATATATATATTATATATATATTATTATATATATTATATATATATATATACCATATACATAAATATAATATATACTTATATATTATTATATATATATATATCTATATATATATATATATATATATATATTTATATATATATATATATATATATATATATATATATATATATATATATATATATGATAGGATTGAGGATTTCCCTAGATAAAATCATGAAAATGATCAGAGACCGAGTGATTGGAGGATTGAAAACAAGCATAGTGGTCTTCACGATCATAAGGAATCCTGCAAGCAAAATTGAGTACTACGAAAACACAACCTGGAGAGAAGCACTCCCCCACACTTATTCATTATTACTACTAAACTAATATATTACTACTACTACTACTAGGATAAACACGGGTTGCCTCCCGAAAAGCGCTTGTTTTTATGCAATTCTCTAGCTTGACTTTCCCTGAATTCCTTTGTCCTTGGGGCAACAACAGAAGAACGGAAAAATCTTCATCGGACTTCCATTCAAAATATTCGGACGAACATTAATGATCTTGAAAATTTCATAGGTCTAATGAGATAAGCCCAGAGTGAAAGAGTGAACTCCTTTTGAAATGGGTATCCCAGGATTGAAAACTTTATCCTCATTTTCAGATGAAAATGATAATAAAGTCCCAATCACAGTTGACTCCAAGAAGAACAGGAGTTCACGATCAGAAGAACGACCAGAAGAGTGAGATAGAAAGTTGTTTTCCACAAGAATTAGAAGTGCTTTAGTCAAGGAATTCACTTTTAAATCCTTTTCTTTTGATTCATCATGCAAAATCTGAGTTCCTCCCAAAATGAGTATGCCTGGGTTGAACACCTTGTCTTCATTTTTGAAGGAAGACGATAGCAAAGTAGCAATCTCAGATGACTCCTCAGGAAGATTCGATTCATATGTGAGTAAAAGAGGGAAAAAATCATCCTTCATATCATCAATTAAGCTCTCTATTTTTAAATCTTTGTCTTTTTCATTTTCTGAGTGAGTGTTATTAAAAGGGTCGCCATACAAAAGCTTTTTCCATTTTTCATTATGGGACTTTAAATCAAAAATATCATCATCGTCATCTCCTGGTGGAAATGAGTAAACGAGAGCAGGTTCATCAGTGAACCTCTCGAGAATGGGATCAATAATATCAATATCAGTCTTAGGCGAAGAGTCTGTTGATGGATCTTGGTTCATCAAATATTTAGTTTCTCTAAGATCAGCTTTAGGATCAAAATTATCGTCCTCATTTCTCAGTGGAAATGGTTCAAGAAGAGCGAGTTCATCGGCGAACTCCTCAAGAGAAGAATCACTAGTCTTAATAAGTAGAGAACTAGGAAATGAGCTTTCTGGAATCAAAAGGAAAAGTGGTACTGCCACTAATCGAATTATCTTTCGAAAAATCAATAACGTTGGTACAATGTACGGATTGAATATCTCTTAAATTATTGCTTGAAGATTTATCAGTATAGAACACAACTTCTTCATTCCCGACTCTTAAAGTTAATTTTTCTTTATACAGATCCACAAGAGCTTTTGTAGTACGCAAGAAAGGTCTCCCTAAAATGATAGGTACTCTTGGATCAGCCTCAAAATCGACAATGACGAAGTTGGCAAGAAAATTAAATTTATCTACTCTAACAATAACATCTTGAGCTATTCCCTTCGGAAGTGCGACAGATCGGTTACCAAGCTCAAGAGTCATTCGAGTGGGTTTTAGAGATCTGATCCCAAGTTTCTCATAGATCGAAAGAGGCATAAGGTTTATCCTTGCTCCAGAATCGGCTAAGGAGTTGTAAACCTCAAGATCTTGTAGAACATAAGGAATGAGAAACTTTTCGGGATCTCTAAGTTTTTCGAGAACCTGATTAAAAAGGATAGCATAGCATTCAGCGTTTATCGGTGTAATTGCTAACTCTTCTAATTTCTCTTTGTCTTTTAATTAATCTTTTAACACTTTAAAGTATTTAGGAATTTAAGTTAAAGCATCCATAAGACTGATATCAAAATGAAGTTGCTTCAATATTTTCAAAAACTTAGATACTTGAATATCATTTTTATCAAGAAGTTTTGTCTTATTAAGCCTTGAAAGATTAGGATTTTTAGGTTGATGAGGGTTGGGCTTAGGATCTTCCTTTAGTTTTGTGGTGATAATGGCTGAATTCCTAGAGGTAGGACATGTGCGGTACTTGCTGGGCTTGTAATATGCACCTCGTCTATTAAAGTCTCCGGTTCCTTCTCCCCTTCTTCCCAAGGAGTGGGAAGAATAGAGGATGGTGGAGAAGGCTCAGCAATAATCAATCCACTCCTAGTCATAATCGAATTAACTTTCTCTCTCGGGTTAGGCTCAGTGTTGCTAGGAAGAGCACCTTGAGGTCTTTCATAATGCATTTGTTGCATTTGACTCATCAGATTTACCATTTGGTTATTTTGGTTTTGCAAATGTTGTATTTGTTGGTTATTGTAAGTTTGCATTTGTTGCATATTAGTGTCAGTCGATCTCATATGTTGTAACATCGTTTCTTCCAAAGATGGAACATTCGGCTGAGCTTGATTTTGATTAAAATTTTGACCTTGGTTTTGGTTATATTGATTTTGATTATTATTACCTTGGTTAAATTTTTGACCTCTGTTCTGAATATACCCTTGATTTTGATTATTTGGTAGATTGAAACCGGGTGGTCCAAGAAAATTATTAGAACGATAGCTAAGAAGATTTCAGTTTCCTTGAGGTTGATAAGCATTACCACCTGAATTATAGTTCCCGGCAGTAGCATCAACGTCTTGAATGTAGCCACCAACGGATTAACACTCATAATAAGAATGTGGACACCATAAGTCACACAGCTAGGAGTCACAGAATTAACTTACTGATTTGAACAATACATCTATAGCATATCCTTTCTCATTTCGACCATCTGCTGAGTAAGAGCTGCTATCTCAGAGGAAGAATAAGTGGTAGAACTAGATGACTCACCCCTATGAGCTGAGGTATCCCAGTCATTGTGGTGGGTGGTCATATTCTCGATAAGATCATAACACTCTTCGAGTTTCCTTTTCATAAAGGTTCCCCTAGCAGCAGCATTGATAGTATCATGATGTCTCAAAGTTAACCCGTTATAGCACATGTCTATTTGGGTAACGGGTAACATATTATGATTCGGAAAACGGTCAATTAAAAGCTTGTAACGTTCCTAGCTTCGAATAAAGACTTATCCATAAGTTGTCGAAAGTTACTGATATCATTCCTTAGATTCGTAACCATAGAAGGAGGAAAGTATTTAGAAAGAAATTTCAAAGCCATCTCCTGGAAAGTATGGATATAATTCTTTGAAAGATGATCAAACCAAGCAGTGGCATGATGTGTCAAAGAATAAGGAAAGAGGTATAAGCGAAGGGCGTCATCGGTGACCCCATTTTGCTTCATACTCTGGGTGATAGTCAAGAAGTTATCAATATGCTTATTTGCATCATCACCTGGTAATCCGTGAAATTGACAACTATTTTGAACTTGTTGAATCATATGATTCTTAAGACCGAAGTCAGTAGCTTGAATGTTAACGGGAGCGATCGGTCTGCCCCGGCCATTCATCGTCGGCTGACACAACTCCTCCATCGTTCGGAGATCGAGAGCTGGATTTTGAATATTAAGTCCTTGTGGACCATTATGATTTTGATGAATAGGACTCATAGGAGGCGGTCCTTAAACGTTATTAGGATTCATATTGATTTCTTCAAAATCAAGTAAAAGAGACGGATCACCAAGATTTCTTTGTCGATTTCAAATAACGCTCTGAGGATCAGAAAAAGGAGGAATGAGATTAGAAGAAGAAGAACGAGTGCTCTTGCAGTAAAATAGAAATAAAATAGAAAATATTTTTGGATTTTTATAGAGAAAATAAAATGAAAATATTTTTGGTATTTTTAAAATATTTATATAAAAGAAAATAAAATAGAAATAGAAAATATTTTTGGATTTTTATTTTTATAAGTGATGTGAATCGATCCTTAAGTGTGAATGCAAGTTCTTATTAATGAATTAATACCCGTCTAATAAATTATTTTCTCACAACGTTGGTTTATTTTGAAAATAATTTTTATCAAGATATTAATTACTAGATTAATGCCTAATTATTCTTACGACTTTTGCCCGTTCGAATAACCAAAACACTAATCTAAATAATCCAAGAATTACTAATCAATAATCACTTTTTATATTTTACACTTAATTCACAAACCACTAATCACTTAACAAGCATATATGAAATCTACTCACTAATTAGGCTAATAATCAAATCAACAATAATAGACATATTTAAGAAAATCTAAACTAAAACTAATTAGAATAGAAATGAGAAAGGAGGTAGAACCCGAATGACAAAACCGATACGTATAAAACCACCTGATTATATAAACTAAACCGAATGCCAAGTTTATTTCTCAATTAGACTTTATTTACTTAATAAGATTATAAAGTATTTAAACTTTATACTCTAATAAGCTATTAAATTCTAATTAAGCTCTAAACTTAGAAAACAGGCTAGCTTATACAACCTGTAAGCTCCTCGCCTCATGAGTTGCACCGATTTCATCAAACAATAAGCCAACAACCATTAACTAAACAAAGTAATAAGCTACAACTATTAAACTAACTATTTTTAAGCTAGATGAAAATAATCCGAACACCTTTTAGCTAAATGGAAATGAAACTGGGATCTTAAAAACTCTTTTATGAACCAAATCTCTCTAATAAACTAAATTAGTTAAATGACACCAAAGTATCCCTTCTATTTTGAAACAGATTTCAAACTAAATCCAAAACTAATAGCCATAAACTCCAAACGAAAATAATCTAAATACCAGTTAACCGAATCGAACTAAATCTACTAATCTAAACTAAATAAGCTATCACTTAAACAAACTAAGCTATTATCCGAATTAGACCAATCCGATTCCAAACTACCTTTAAACCGACAACATAAGCACATCGTTAGACAATAGAAACAAAATAAGCATTTGATAAACCATCTCGAACAAAAGCCAAATTCCAAACCGGGTACCAAAATAAGCTTAATGACAGCTTATCTGGTTATTAAGCCACAAAAAAAAGAAAAAGAAAAAAAAGAAGAAGCAATCAACAACAAAAACCAAACCTGGGAAACCTCTTTAACTGCTCGAATCGTCATAACAATGAATCAACTGGAAACATACTTCAATCCATTAAAATGGTTTATTACAAATCAAATATAAACTAATACATACATTGGAAATGGAAAATGCATAAGAGAATTAAACTAGTCTACTCCTACATCTACTTTACTACTACTCCTAACTATTCTATGAAAAATGAAAAGAACAACCAGATGAAGAAAAGAGATAAAAGATAAGATATTGAAAGTTAGATATCCTCGTCCCTTTTATCTTACGTTCCTTTCAAGCAGTAATACTAAAAACTAGATTTGGGCTTGTGTTTGTTAACTTAATCATTGCTGGGCCGAATTCTTTAACAAGTCTTGGGCTGGGTTGAGAACTCTTTCTATCTGCTGGGCTTAACTCTTATCAAGAGTTGTTAACTTTAGCCTTTAATAAGTATGGGTTGGTCTGACCCATATAAATGGTGTCGGGCCGGCCCAATAAGAGATGAAGGCACCACCGGACTCAAATTTTTGTGCTCTTTCTAATGGAGTGCTCGAGGAATCTGAAAATTACCATTTTTGCTTCGTTTTTAATCCTTTGTACCTGTAAGACATAATAACATAATAAAAACATATTTGCAATATATTTTATCATATTTTATGGTTATTAGTCTGTTTTATAGTGTTTTCCAAGATTAAAATGATGTGTGTTTTAGCACACATAAGACATCACAAGCATTTTTCTCCTTTTGATGTTGCCTTTTAAGATCAAGATTAATGTATTGAGCTTCAGCTCTTTTGAAATCGTTTTCAAGAATCTTAATTTGTTGTAACATAGTTGATTGGATATCTTTGGAGTCCTTTAAGATTTTCTCTTTTTCAAGTATCAACATCTTATTTTTATGTTTTTCAACAGAGATCAACACACAATCCCTAATTTCTCTTTCTAATGATGCTTCTAAAAGTCGATCGAATTCATTTTGAAAAGGTTTATCTTTTGTGCTTGCTCCTTAACTTTTCATCCCATTGATACAAAAATTTCTAACATCTCCTGTACTTCTTCTGTAATTTCTTGTTTAATCTTCGTTAAGCATTTTCTTAATGAATTTCAAATCGGAGTTACCTCCTTAGTAAAATATTTCATAATCTCATTTTGCTCATCATAGATAACAGTTCTTTCTTTTTCCCTTTGAATACTATTATCAATGAGTTTTCCTAACTGTTTAATTTCGTTGTCCATATTGACAAACAATTTCAACAATTTACTCTCATTAGGCATCTTTTTAGAAGGTAAATCTGACTTCTCTGAACTTGATTTAGAAGATACATTAGAAGTAGAAAGAGATAAAAAATAAGTTTATTCAACTGGAATTTTTGTTTGAGGAAATGATTCATAAAGAGCATTTAATTTCGTATAATCAAATTAAATCATTTTATCTTTCATTTTTAATCGACTTTTTTCCGCCTCCTCAAGAGTTTCCTCATAATCAGGTAAATCAACTTTTAATTTAGTACTTTTAAGTTTTTCACCATCATACATTTTAGGTTGTGCTTCAATGGCTTTCTTGAGATGTTTCGGATTCTCATAACCCAACCCAATTTTCAAAT
>BQNB010056338.1:0-38706 GCA_026074375.1 Tanacetum coccineum | reverse complement strand
GGTCTTTGGTAATTAATGATAAGATATTATTTTGAATAATATATTATCTGTAATTAATAAATAATAACTTTTATTTATTAGGATAATTATCTTTATTTGATTTTGATGATTATCTTATATATATAAAGATTGAATACAAAAATTAAATGTGGAGGCTTCATGGTTTGTAACCAAAGCTTTGTAAATTGTACAATTCCAAGTGAAATAATGATGAAGATTGAGTACACTTATTAAATGTGCAGCTTCAAGTTTTGTAATCATGGCTATGAAAGTTGTACAATCCCGTGTGCATTTTAAAAGCTTCAACTTAATGTTGAGTCTTAATGATATGATTTGAATTAAGAATTTTTAAAGTCACGAAACGAACTATTAATCACACAAAGCATGCTTAATATCTACCATTTCAACTTCTTTTTTGAGGTATGTTTAATGTTTAATAAATAATGAATAATAAAATGTATTTTCATGTGACTACTTAAGGAAAAAAAAACTATAAATAGCACATTCAAGTAATGCAAACCCGTATATCACATATGACATGATAAAATTGGGGTACGGTTTATCTATCGAGACGTATATATGCGAGTTGTTTTTGAGTAAAATTTAATTTTGTGTATCGATAAGGAGGGGGTGGCAATAACTTGCTTTTTCAAATATAAAAGAGGTTGATTCCTTCTTCAATTCGTACCCAACTTCATATGTGCCAATGGAGGGTAAAAGGCAGTGTTTTGAAACCCGGTTCGACCCGGCCGGGTCAACCGGTTGAACCGGTTCCGGCCGAAAAAACGGGTCAAATTAAACCGGGTTTCATATTTTCGAAACCCGGTTTGACCCGCCGGGTTTGACCGGGTTTGGAGTGACCCGGGTCAACCCGGGTCATGAGACGCGGCCGGGTTTCGGTTTTTTCGTATTTTTTAAAAATAAAACATGTTAATTGTATATATTTGCGACGTAATTTTAATTTTACATGTTATATTTCTTAATAAATAGTCTTTAGGCTTAATATATGGAATATTTCATGATTTATATACATACTTTCTTTCTAATTATTGAAAATATATATATATATATATATATATTTATTTTTGTTGGAAAACCGGGTTGACCCGGCGGTCCAACCGGTTGAACCGGTAACCCGGTGACCCGGTGACTCGACCGGGTCGATTCAAAACCCGGTTTTTAAAACATTGGTATTTGTAACTGATGTCTATAAATGTTCCCAATATTACTGTGACTTATCCAGGTCCACAAAGCTTAGCATAATTCAGAATATGACACTAATGTTGAAGTTCAAGCCATAAAACACCCCTGAAGTTCCAGCTGATAAACCAATTTGAACCATTCTCCCTTCTTCCAATGGCTCAGTTTCAAATCCTAGATCATCTAATGGATCTTGCTGGTACTTCCAACCTCAAACGCCTTCAAGGCTGACGTTCCCGTTTGGAAACGGGGTGGGAACGGATACGCCCCCGAAACGTTTCCAAGCCGTTTCCCTAATGTTCGAAACGTTTCCTAGCCGTTTCTGGATTTCCAAGAAGTTTCCAAGCCGATTCTTTTGGGTTTTAATGGGCTTTTTTATTCCAAAAGGCTGGGAACCCAACCGACTGTTCCTAAAAACGGCCCAGGGCATCAAAAATAAGAGGGGCATCAGATTGGTTCATGTTATATTGAGATAGAAAGTAAATTTAAAATTACAAATATTGAGCTTTTTTTTATGCGGTACTTGGAGGAAGACGACGATGTATATTGGAGAGAGAGTGGAAATGAAAAAAGAATAAGTTTAAATATTTTTTGTGTAGGATGAAAACACACCACGTGGATACGAAGTAAACCAATAGATTTTTCAATAATTTGCTAGCTTTCTGAAACTGTTTTGCTTTTTTTTTTTTTTAATTCTAATTTTTTTTTTAAGTCTCACTTATGCGTTACCGGCAACCTATCTAGCAGGTAAAAGTTTCCTAGCATTGCAAAAAAAAAAAAAAGTCGGGTATCTTAAATTGAAAAAAAATAAGATGAGTATCTTTAATTGACATTGAACTTAAGATGGGTATCTTTTTATGCGATTTGCCCATTTAAAAACCAATTCATTTATATATTTTGCATCAAAAATTATATAACACAAACAAAAATATTAAAGATTAAATTTGCAAAAGAAAGAATTCAAAAAGTCAAAATAAAAATGTAACGTAGAAAGTAATTCTTTTATAATATATAAGATCAAACACAATATTACAATTACTCTAAAAAAATCAGAGGGAGGTAGTAGCTTATAAGTTAAGCTTATAAATTTGCCATTAAATATTACGTAGTATTTTATTTTTTTGTTATATAGTAGTTGATAGGGGTGAGCAGAAAAACCGAAACCAAACCGTAAACCGAAAAAAACCGAACCGAAATAACCGACCGAGACTAAAAAACCGAAGGTTTGGTTTTTAATTTTTGAAAAACCAAAAAATTCGGTTCGGTTTCGGTTTTCGCCCAAAAACCGAACCGTAAAAACCGAACCGAACCGAACCGAACTCGTTTCTTATATAATAATATATAATTAATATAATTTAAATAAATAAGTAGATAAATCAAATTCGTAAATGCCTATTCTTGTGAGTGAAATTATAATATATTTATCTTAACATTTATATATTTGTTTGTCGTGTAACCCTAGCAAAATTACATCGCAAAAGACCAAGACCAATAATAACTAACCAATAATAATTTATACTGAATCAAATAAGCAAAAGATATTCTACCAAACCACCATCAGAACTGAGTTGAGTTGCCTCGGTACCGAGTTTGACTCACTCCACCCTCAATCAAAGCATCCCAATCCATACTATCTCCACCCTCGTCACGCTCACGAAGCATCATCAGCATCCGTTTTGCCTTCTCTCGAGCCCGCTCACTTCCTTTCTCCTCCACCACACGAAGCACATCCATCCCTTTAGCAGCCCTAGCCAACCCCTTAAACCTCATACTTCCATTACTCAATGAGTACAAACACGCCACACAATTCTCACGAGTCGACTCCGTGGAATCCACACTTTCAGTCCTCAATTTCCTAAACAAACATTCAACAGCATTTGAGTCTAGCAAAGCCGATTTTCCCTCATTAGAAGCAGCTAAATTACACAGTACCAATAACACCCTTCCTGCTAAACCAGTCTCAAGCATTGTCAACAAAGTTGAACAAGCTCCAAGTTTAACAAGTTTAACCCGATTACTCTGCACCAACGACAAATGATACAAAGCCAAAGCCGAGTCATGCCTAGTCCGCTCACTATCAGAATGCAAGGCGTGAAGCAAAGGCTGCAACGCTCCCAACACTCCAATAGCAGTCTTATTCTCCTCCTCCAACGCCAAACTAAAAATCGCCCCAGCAGCATGCTCCTGCGACTCAGCAAACCCCGCCTTCAAAACATCAATCAAAGGCGGAACAATCCCCGACCTAACAATCTTCAACTTATTCGTTTTCTCAAGGGACAAATTCACCAAAGCCGCCACAGCATTCGTCTGCACAGCGGCATATCTAGAAACCAAACAATGACGCAAGGACGACAATAGCCTCGGCGTACATAGTGAAACCCTAGCCTCCTCATCACTTCTAGTAACCTTCCTCAACATAATCACAGTCTGTTCCTGCTCATAAACATCCAAATCAACAACTTATTACTAAACATCAACTCATCCGAACCATCCCCATCACCATCACCATCCTCCTCATTTACGACCTCAGACGAGGCCGAAGACGAATAACACAACGGCCGTGTCACAAACGGCAACGGTGGCGTATCCGGAACATTCGCAATAACAGATTCTTCACTACTCGAAGAATAAAACTGATTATAACGAGGAACAGATCTAGGATTAAGCTCCGTAACGGCGTGAGTTAACTTAACTTCCGCTTTATCACTCACGCCGTTAAGCAAATCACGTTCCGAAACCCTAAGTCTAGAATCATCAGTATCAGTTTTGTAATTTGTATATTGAGACGATGACGTCATCATCAAGGCCTTAACAGAATGCTCTAAAGAGGTATAATCAGGAGCGTAACGAGGGGGATCATAGCCAGTTAAACTACACCAATTAGTAATAGCTTTTTTTAAAGCTAAGTTAGGTATAACAGTAGTGAAATCAGGTTTAGTACCAGTTGCTTTCAAAACTGGTACAAACCCTAGGTCTTGACATACTTCAATTGACAGCCTTTCAAAAGTTTCACCTGATGATACAACTACTGGATCATACATCAATAAACCTGAAATTGGACAAAGGAATTCATCCAACGGCTTAGAATCAACGGATTTAGCGGATTCTGTTGACGGTGAGGGTTTGTGGAAGGAGAATCTCCAACGGCGTTTGCTGTTGCTGTTAGTGTTACCTACCATGGTTTTGGAATTTAATAAGTGTTTTTTGTGATGTGATACATGATGATGTGAAGATACAAATAAGCACGCAGTAGTAGGTGAAGACTTCGTCGCCGGAGAAAAAAAAGGAATTGCGGTCAGGGAGATATGGGATTGGTTGGGAAGATTTTTGTGATATCAAAAAACTAATTTTATATTGTTTTATGTTTTTAAGGTGAAAACAATAATGAAAGACACCAACAAATCGTTGCGTTAGCTTTATTTATGGTTAGTATTTAATAGTTTCCCTTATTTAATCGATGGATTTTTTGGTGTTAAACATATCTTAGTTAGGAATTATGAATGTTCCTTATTTTATTTTAGAATCTATTCTAGTTCTTATGTTTCTTTTCTTATACAAATGTATACGACGATAAATGGATTGAAAGTCCTAGTTAGGAAATTGTTAATGACACATTTATAAAAGGATTTGAACAAAGGTTATTGATGTTAACCTATCTTAGGGCTGGAGCATAGCCTCTGATATTGTAAACGTGACACTCCGTAAGAGAATCCGCCAATATACAATCAAGTTAACCTTAAACGGAGCCCGAGCTTTTGAGGACTCAAAGCCTCCATTGAAGAACAAGACTCCGAACTAAAGGACAAAACAGAATATCCCAGCAAAGGATAACGGTTGTCTTTTGTTATATATAGATAATATATGACTTAATGTTTAATACAATTTGATATTGTTTGTTTGTCAGGATATAGCCTTAATGGGTCTGACTTTGAAGGCCCGATATTCATCTCGTCACCTTACATAACTCAACATAAAAAGTATAATGTAAGAGATAATCCGTGACGTGATGAGAAGAAGGTTATTGAGCTTCGGCTGATAAAAAAAGAACTGAATTGTGAGACTTGGTGTATGGAAAAAAGACATGCTGAATTCTTGCGTCTCAACGACCTTGCTACTTTCTTATATTGTGGTTTTTAAAGTTAGAAATCGGTCGCCGTAGCTTATCCAACCTATAGGAGTTTAAAAATAGAATCTATAGTCAAGCGATTAGAACGAGATTTGTTAAGGCAGGAATATGAAGATACTGCAAAATGTTGATGTTTTCCAGCTAGAGATGCGTGGCGCGTTGGTAATACGGGTTACATGTCCATTCGAATATGGTTGTTGCCGCACATAGTGAGTACGAATGACATATCAACTAGTCTAACCTACCTTTCACGCTTCTCCAGCTGGGGCTGCCAATGCTGTTCGAGGTAGGCCATGCATTTTAGTCAGACTTATGTACTTTTCCAAACAATGATTTTTGAAATCACATGGTTGTTTAGTTATGAAAACTTTATTTGTCTTTGTGAAAATTTTTACTGTATAAATGAGTTATCAATTTAGTTGTTTACATTAGTCTTGAAAATTTAAAATATATCAAGAAATGTTTCGTTCCATACTCTTAATTGTAACACCATAAGAGCCAACACAATGTATCACCGCAATAGTGCGTCCGCATTATTATCGTTTGAAACACTAATAGAAAGAGAATTGATACTTACACATATTGATTAATACACATAATTGTTTTTGTAGATTGACATTTATGCCCTCCCTATATTTAGTTTATCATTTGACATGTACTCTGAAAAATTGCAACAAGCCCTCCATTTTAATTTTACTTATCGTCACTTTTTTCCTTATTTCACTGTCTATATCTTTCGATGTTCAAATCGTATATTTAACAACGTATTACTCTTCGCGAAACTTGCACCAACCACTCATTTTGTAAAATCCCTATGTAATTTTATACGTTCTGCTCGTAATAAATTAAAAGGCTTAGATCGTATATAACATGCTCGTATATAAATCCGCATCGTATAAATTTAACACAATAATTTTGTCTAGTTTTACACAAAATTGCATATTTTCTTTTCATGATTTCTGAAGTGAAGCAAACTGCAATTTTAGTTCTATCCTTTTGTTTTGGCACTTGCTAATCCTAGATGAATAAGGAGTACTGACATTTTGTTATGATTCAACGTAAATTTGTTTTCCCATAACAAAGCAAACCTTTATTGAAGCAAAAATCCATGGCAACAATACAAAACTTGTCATAAACCTTGAGACAAACGCAAGAACACATATATACATAAAAATGTTCAACATAAAGCTGAAGCAACAACAATGCGACTGGAAAAAAAGAGAGCAGATACAAAACAAATGTAGCGCACGAAGCCAAAGCGGCAACATAAACTAAACCTGAAGCATTAACGATCTAGCAAACTCAATACTCAACAAAATATCCTAGTATGGGAGCGATAGTATCAAAAGGCCCGCACGCTCTTTAGTAGATCATCACACGATTTCGATGTAGAGCTAGTAAGATGATGTTCTTCATTTTGAGTGATTGAACTTGACGAATCCATCGGGTGCATTTGTTTCCTGAAGTATACGATGGATAATAAGAGTAAGCTAATTTTGTTAAGCACGAGTTTATTCTAACGTCAATAAAGTCATATGTAATTTAGCTTTGCCGTATATATTCCATCATGTAGTTCACGCATGATCAGTAAGTTCTATATGGTACATTTAAATTGCATCGTGAACATGAAGATATAGACAATTTCAATCAATGTAAACAGTCAAAAAGGTCTAACTGTGATTACATGGCAAACGTGAAAACCAGTTTTGTGCTTAATGTTCGATTGATTATAGTGGTAAATATTGGAGATTGATTCGTGTAAAATAAATAAGTCAATTACATAAAATAGTTATGTGAAGAAGATTAGTGATTCACCAATGATTTAAAATAAATCATTTGCATAAAAGATTAGTGATTAACTAAAGAGAAAGAGCCATGAGGGAATTAGTAACGCTAGGATAGAATAAAGATGAGTTAAATTTACACAATGGCATAATAGTCTTTGCAATACAACTTTATGTGTATGAATCAAATTTACTATGTGTAAATATCATCTCCTTAAGGCTGGATGGAGTGGTGGTGTTAACCCACCTGACACGTCAGCGCCACATCAGCATTCTCTTTCCAAATAAAACTCACCTTACAACTCACATTTCAACCGTAAGAACTCACCTTACTAATAAAACTCATCTTACTCACCCTTTTTTTATTTAAATACTTTTATTCATAAACTAAAAAAATAAATATTTACGTAAACGTAAACGTACGAAATTAATAAAAACGTTAACTAAATTAAAAACTTTTATTCATAAATTAAAAACATTACAACACAGTTAAAAACCGTACATAGTAAATTAAAAACAATATTGCGTGAGGACACGGCAATCCTTTAGTTTGGGGAATTTTGATAAATGCTTAATTGTATACATTAAATACCCGGGATTTTGCCAAATAAAAGCCAAATAATGCCAAAAGGATAGAAATTTGTGTGCTTTTGTGTCTATTGTGCAGGATTTGATATGTAAAGACAAAAGGAAGCAAAAACGACCAAAAACCGACAAGAAACGGAAAAGACAAGACAAGAGTGAAGAATAGAAGCCAATCTCAAAGCCGGATCAGCCTGACAACAAGGAAAGAAAGTCAAAGCTCAATTATCAAGTGCCAAGGATTAATAATGTCAAGTTTTCAAAGTTCAAGGTTTCATTTGGATGTTTAAAAAGTCAAAGGACCAAAGATATTAAAGATGGAAAGTTGGTTATTAAGAGGAAAAAGGAGATAGAAAGAACAAGGGCCGGTAGTGTTAACTTTCAAAGTTGTTTTTACACTACAATGATGGAAATGAAACACAAGGGCTAGTTATGCCAATACTCCAAACTTTCAAAACACCACACGCGGCTTAATTCCCCTAACCAACCTCTAACGAACTTTCCCGCCAAAACTCAACAAAAACCCAAACTCCCCTGAATCACTTCTCCCGTTTCTCCCTTCAATCCCACCTCGTATTAACCCATCTCCACGTCACTTTGCACACGTGGCAACATACTATTGGCTCGAACACATCACCAATTGGAATCAACGGCTTAAATTCAATTGATTAAGATCCGATGGCTAGAAATGATCAAGGCTCTTATCCTCTCATCATCATCTCTCTATAAATAGAAGCTCAAGCATTCAGAGTTAGTTAGTAGTTAGAGTTTAGTTCAGTTAAAATTTTGTAATTTTCTTTTTAGTTTTCGTTTACTGTTCATCATTAAGCATTTTAATCTTTCAATACAGTTGTGCTTACTGTTTTTAATCTTGTACATTTCTTTTAAAAGTAATCAAGCAAGTTTAGTTGAGTTTGTTTTCAAATGTTCATGTTTTAAGCTGTTTTTAGCTATTAAGCTTGTAATAAGCTCAAAATAGCTTATTTTGTTTTCTCATGTTCTAAAGTTGTTCAAATTTGGTTAAAGGCTTTCTAGATACTGATTTTGCTTATTTTGATTCAATTAAGTTCATTTGCATTCAAGTTCATCCAAATTTGGAAGCTTATAAAGTAATAAGCTAATATTAGCTTATTGAGCTTATTAAGTTTTGGTTTAGAGGCAAGGTGCCAATTAGGTCTATGTTTTTTAAGCCACTCATTCAGAGAGAGTGGCTAGGTTCTGAGACTACAATTTCAGGTTCTATTTTCTATATTTCATAGTAAAATTTGAGCTTAATCAATTTGCTTATTATTGTTTTTTGTGTATTCTTAATCCTGCTTAATATTACTTAGTTAGTTTAGAGTTTTAAATGTTTTAAGCTGTTGTAGTTTAAATCCATTAAGTTTTCATTTCTTTTAAGACTGTCATATAAGTAGGAAAAGCTAGGTGAGTAAGTAGCTTATTTCTATTAATAAGCTGTAGGTTTTATTGCTTAATTAGCTTACTTAGGTGAGTTCAAGTTAGAGTAGCTATAAGGTTTTAGCATTTGAGCTTTTAAAATAGATTTTAAGTAAACTATAGTTTAGACAGTTCTTATTAGGGAGTGTTTGGATTAAGCTGATTTTGACTCTGAAAGTCAAAGAAATTCTGTCAAAACTCTTTACTTAGTTGAGTTAAGTCATATGTTCAAGTTTAAAACAGGATTTTAAACTTAGTTTGTAGAGATTCAAAATTTAGAGTTTAAAAAGATGATCATAGCACCAGGGCAGTTCTAGAGTACAAAGTATTTTAGATTTTAATGAATTAAAGCATTAGAGAGTTCAAGTTTGGTTAGTATAAGTTTAAATACATATAGGTAGTTGGTTTTAAGAGTTCTCACTTTAGAAAATTTAGCTTGCATTTAGGAATTTTGGTCAAGTCTATCAGCAACAACAGTTAATACTGTTGTTGCTTATCATCTTTTAAGCTACTTTTTAGCATTCATAGTTAGGAGTTAGAATCTAGTTGTAAGCATCTAAATAGTACTCCATTAGCTCTTTAAAACTCAACTTTTAAGTTTCATCTATAAGCTTTAGATTAGCTTAAATTTTCTTGCAAAAAGTAGTAGCATCAGCAATTTAGAATTCTTGTTCATTACTTTTGTTCCATTGTAGCTTATTTCTTTTTAGACATTCCTAGTATACATCTTAAGCTCCATTAAACATCTT
This sequence comes from Tanacetum coccineum, assembly GCA_026074375.1. Taxonomy (NCBI): domain Eukaryota; kingdom Viridiplantae; phylum Streptophyta; class Magnoliopsida; order Asterales; family Asteraceae; genus Tanacetum; species Tanacetum coccineum. Next base: position 28,828 of record BQNB010056338.1, on the reverse strand, counting down.
TTAGTTTTAACTTTCATTTAGTATTAAGCTAGGAATAAGCCATAGTTTAGAAAAGTAGAATTTTGAAGTAAATACCTTAGTTTCTGTAACAGAATCAAAAGCTTAATTTTCTAGCTTATTCAGTTGTTAAAAGTTCATAGAGCCTTTGTTAAAGTTGTAGAGTATAAGCTTAGGATCAACTTTGTAGTTTTAAGTTTTTGCTAATTCTCATTTTTTAATAAGCCAAAAATAAGCTAAATCGTAGGGTCTGTTTAGTATTTTCTTAATAGTTAGAGGTTACCCGTTTTCACTATAGTGTAAATTTGAATTAGTTACCCCGCCTACCCTCTACTTTCTATCTTTACAATTTCTACCCTGTCTTTTGGGAAAAATAAAATAGATTTTATATTTTTAATTTTAGTTTTAATAAAATTAGGTTTTAGTTTTTAATTGATAAAATTAGGGTTCAATTAGTTTATAAAATTTGGGCATTTTTGTTCCATTAAATTTCTGCACCTTTTTAGTAGATAAAAACTATTTTTCTTTATTTTTCCAATTAAATTTGTATTTTCTAGGAATTAAAATAGCTTTTTGGTAATTTTAATTAGTTTAAATAAAATTATGGTTAGTTTTTAATGGTAAAATTAGAGTTAATTGGTGTAAAAAAATTGATCAATTTGTATCATTAGATTCTGCCACACTTAAAGAATTTAAAAACCATTTTTCTTTATTTTCATTAAAATTGTATTTTCCCAAGGAATTAAAGATAGGTTTTAGTAATTACTTTATCTTAAATAAATCATAGAAAATAGAAAAATGTTTGAAAAATATAATTCTTTTGTGAAAATTTTCTTTCAATCTAGTATTTTTAAAACTAAAATGTAGAATTTTAGTTTTAATATTTAGAAAAAGGTTATTTTTAGTTAATTCATTTTTCATTTAAAAATTCATAAACATTCAAAATCGTTAAAAAAATTCTAAATCTTTTCCAAAAATTTTCTTTTTAAATTGTGAATTAGGCATTAGAATATTGTATAATTAGAAGTTCATATAAGAATTAATTCTCGTTTTAGCTCACATGTTTTAGTTAAAGCTTGTTAATTATCGTGCTATTTAATTGATTTTAGTGTTCTTATAATCGTTTCCTATAGTATAATTGTTCACACATATTCGAGTATAATTCAAACTTCAAAATCCTATACAATTCCTTGACTCGAATCAATTACCGCCAAATCCAATTCACGGACTTCTCGAGGATTTACGACCCGTTATTAATTACTTCCAAAGTGATTAATTACTTACGGTATCTTGGTTGGTGAAAATTTGCACTAAAGAGATATATACTATACTTATATCACTAATCAGTTTGCACTCCAAATTCCAAAATGAATAACTCACGTTCAGCTTCTTCTTTCTTAATTCTATCCTCCCACTCTTTTTCAGCTCTTGCTTGTTCTTCCCAATGTATTTCACTAGACCATATCTTCATCCTGAAGTATTGTTGATACTCTTTCTCAGTAAGAAATCCGTGAGTAATGGGAGATGTGGGCTTGTGCGTATTTTGTTCAGATGAGGAACCACCCTTATGGGTTTCTGAGTCGTGGTTGGGGGTTGTGTAAGGTTGTTGAAGAATTAGTTCGGTTGGTTTTTCGGGTGCCGATGATTCTTGGTTGTTTCAGACATGGTGAGTTTATGAAATGATTGTTTGAAATAAGTGAGAAAAATTATGAAAAGAGTTGGTATTAAAGTGGAGATAATTAAAGGAGTTGGTATTTTCAGATAACTCAAACTATTGAGCGCTTAATTTGTTTTCTATATTCCTACCTTCTGATACATAGCAAGAATATATCTCCGTAATCTTTATCAAATTCTCGTTATAAACTAAAAAAATAAATATTTACGTAAACGTAAACGTATGAAATTAATAAAAACGTTAACTAATTTAAAAACTTTTATTCATAAATTAAAAACATTACAACACAGTTAAAAACCGTACATAGTAAATTAAAAACAATACATAGATTATTAATCTGTTTCGTATTCCGAATTTCATCGACGGTGTGTAGAAGTAAACAAGCCATATTAATTTAAAAGTGGGAATAATTGTGTATAAAAATAGATGAATTAATGGGTATTTATAAGTAAAAAGTGGGGTTTTAATTTTTTTTTTTTATATAAAACGGTTACATTTTGGGAGGGGCCCACTATTTTTAAAACCCACACTAGGTGAGTATCTCACCGAATTGACACAAAAACATGCCAAAACTCATCTCGCAAAAGTAACTCACCTCGGTGAGTTTTACCACCGGAGTGGTAAGTCGCGTGCGACTTCATAAGCCACCGAGGTGAGTTTTGGCAAACTCACCTCAACTCCGTCCAGCCTAAGAGAAATTGATTAATCATTAATAACATGCATTACATATTGATGAAGGTGTCATTAAGTGATTATTTTCACGACAACGAATCTTATGAGGTCCATATAGTGGTATGTAATTTGAATGATCATGGAATAATAGTTGTTGCAAGTTTAACTTGTAAGCGTATTTGTTCTTAATAAATAATTAAACAAAGTATATAATATATAATATAAAATAGAGTTAAGTACATTTTTGGTCCTTGTGGTTTGATGCGTTTTCACTTTTGGTCCAAAATTCAAAAAATGTTTGGTTTTGGTCCAAAAACATAGTTTCGTTCCACTTTTAGTCCAATTCCGTAAATTTGGACTAAAATTTTTGGACTAAAAGTGGAACGAAACTATGTCTTTTGGACCAAAAGTGTAACGAAACTATGTCTTTTGGACTAAAAGTGGAACGAAACTATGTCTTTTGGACCAAAACCAAACATTTTTTGAATTTTGGACCAAAAATGAAAAACGCACCAAACCACAAGGACCAAAAATGTACTTAGCTCTATAAAATATAAGCGAAGTTCAATTTAATGATAGAAAAAAGGAACATGTACTCATATGTTAGGTGGTGTTTGTTTTTCAGAAAGACTTAACAGTCTTTTAATCTGACTCGTTCAGATATGGTCATAGACTCAAATTTTTTAACCAACTAGATGCGAAAGGGGTGTTTTATTGCATTTTAATGCCTCCTCACTCTTCACATTTAATTTTTCTTTTTTTAATTTCTTGTCTTTTTTGCTTAAGTTTCTTCCCTTTTTAAACTATGTTAATTTTATGACTCAAATGCTTTATATAATGTTTAACACTTTTGTATTTCGCAAGAATAAAACTGATTATAAGAAAATACCGATTTGTACTTATAGCATTCAGATATTTAAAATGTAAAAAAAACAATATCATTTGATTCAGATTAAGATATTTACGCCTCAGATCCAGATTAAGATGTGCGATGAGATTCTGATTCAAAGCTTTTTAATAAACAAACAACACCTTAATTAAACAAAAGGCAATTAAGTAATTTTAAGCTTAAATAGCTTTAAAAAAAAATTAAAAGCTTCATTTGTTAGTTTTTTATTTATGAGCTACATGTTTTATATAAAAGCTTAAAGTTTGTGTTACTAAACAAAGCTTTTTATCTTGAAGAAGCTTGTTTTTCAAAAGAAAAACTTACGGCTCTAAAAAAAGATGTTAAAACATGGTTGTTAAGATCTCGATCCTGATCTTAGGATCTTACGATTTTACGATACTGCAAAGCAAAAACGATCTGGATCCCACATATGATCTTTGCATGCTCAAGATCTTATATGATCCCGATCTTGACCATATGATCTTAAGATCTACTTCGATCCGATCTTACTTTTCTTTAACCACAAACTAAAAAACTACAAATTTATGGGTTGTGTTTCGTAGAATTTTATAAACAATATGTTAATCTTAAACATTTCATAATCATAATTTAGGACAACATTTCAATGAAAAATTCATATTCTTTTATGTTTATGATATATAATAATTTATTGATTTTGTATGATATTTAGACAATGACATTATAGTAGGATCTTACGATCCCGATCTGACTTTAGGATCTTGATCTTGAAAAGATGAAAACGATCCTGGGTAAGATCCCGATCTTGAAAACCTTGGTTAAAAGGGCTCCATCCAAACAAGTCCAAAGTGAAACATAAATGGTTTATTTGAGGCGTATAGTGGGCAAGATATATATTTGACATGGCACGAAACTAGCCTTGGTTCATAATCACATATCTTTTCTTTTCAAGTGAACATAGCTAAGTTATTCAACGCGAGATGTGGCGCTGTTGGTTTGATCACCGTTACAAATCTTTTCTTTTCACTTGAATATACAAACAACACAAAACACGCACACAATTTTAGTTCATCTGATGGTGCAGACCGTTAATTCATTCATTTTTGCTCAACCATGCGGTCTTTGACTAATGACTATTCATGATAGTGATTCACTCATCAAGTGGGGAAAAATGAGGAGAGCACATGTAACCCGGCTACTGTTATACCTGGTCTGAAGTTTACAGTATCTATAATTTTTTTTTTTTAAAAGTTTGCAATAGTGCAAAAATAATGTTTATAGGTCAAATCATGAAGCTTCTAAGGAATTACTTGGGGCCTTTACCTCGTTATGATTGGAAGCTTCTTTTAGCCAAATATGTTTGTTTTTTTGTCACCTTTAACATATTCGAGATCGGTACCCACTTCAATTCACTATCATCTCAAACATCACCACATGCTAGTTGACCACAACAACAACAACAAAATCGCTACAAAACACAACCCAAATACCACGTTCACAAAGCTATAAGAACCACAGTTACATTATAATTTATCAAAATATCTTTAAAAAAAGTTGCAGCGGCATATATATCTCGTCTATGAACTTAAGGATATGATGGTCACTCACTTGTCCAGGTTTTACTTCATCTTCAACTCTTCAAGCGGGTAGTGTAACAGACGAATAATGTCCTAAAGGGGTTAGCACTTGTTAAGCCAAGTTGATAGAGGCAACTAGCGAGTAGCAACCATTAGTACATATATGATACTCTGCACCCAGGGACGAAACTAGGGGTCTCGTAGTCACGAGACCTTGATAAATTTTTGTTGCGTAGTGTTAATTTTCGTAAATTATCCTGAATTTTCATGAATGCACATGGTCCAGTTGCTTAATTAGCTGATTACCATATCACTTTGGTCTTGGTCACAACTGTCATTGTATGTGAATCATATGCACAGGCCCCAAATGGTTTGGAAAGATGTTGACTTCACGATTTTCATCCAGAAGGTTGTGGTCCTCATCATTGATGTCACTGACGAACTCTATGTGTAAGATACAAATAAAAGGGACAGACTTATTGCTCAAGGAGTACCAAATTTTGTCCACATTTAATCCAACCATAGGTCATCACATCGGAATAAAGGCTTGACCAATTAACCAAAGCATCTCCCTCTGTACATTACCAACATATATTTTGGGGTTTAATCGGGGATGATAAACGTTAGGAATAAAGTTTTTTTTGCACCCGCGCTTCGCGACGGAGTCTTTGTTATAATAGTATTGCATACATCGCAAAATACAGTTACAAAAAATCGTGTCTTTTTTTTAGTTTTGTGAAAGAGATTCCCGTGATTATATGGACCTGAACAACTTAAGTCATGGCTCAAAATCAGTACTGTCGTATAGCAATGGTAATAAATATAACACAATGCAACAATTTTGGCCAGTAGTCCTGCTACTATAAATTGGCATGTGATTAAACCTATATGAGACTATCAACATGATTAACAATTAGCTAAACTGTTATTTGTAACATAAAGAGATGACATAACCCATTCAACATTTGCAAACAACACTTTCTAAATGCTGTTGCAAATTACTATGTTGCCTACATATTTAACTACAAAGTTTAGAGTTACACAAAGTGCTACCTAATTATTAAGCTATGTACTCTTGCCACTGAAGCTAGTTTTTCATTCTCGAAAGACTGAGTTAGTTGTGTGGCGCGGGGCTTTACATTAACGAAATATGCTAACCACCCCAAATCTGCAAAAAGTGCACCATATCCACATACATCAGCATATAGTCACCTGTTTTCCAATTTAAACTTGTGCCCTGAAAGTCATACATGCGGCTCTGGTTATTTGCCCCGTACGTGCATAAAAAAAGCATAGTAAGAAGATGCCTATAAAAGTCTACAACTGAAGACAATATAGTTAACTACATAGCATGCCATTTTTGGATATTCTGATTGTTGGTTTAAAAGATTTAGTTACACTTGCAGGGAGTTGTTTTAGTCAAACACACCTCTTCTAAAACCTTTTCTTCGTTCGTATTTATAGCGAGGTTTGCAAATAGGGACTGCACATTTGTTGCAAGCCACAATCGGCTCCCCATCCGACATTATTTCAATTATGTCTTCCCAAATCTGTTCTTTTACAGAAATCACCTACCTGTCGGATGGGGAGCCAATTGTGGCTTGCAACATAACTTTTAAGTGCAACAACATAATTGAATGCAGCAACCCGTGTACCATTTAAGTTTAATTTTGAAGGTGTATCAAGCTGAATGGAGATGAGATGGTTCTGACCCGTGCCTTTTAAGTGCTGCGACCAGTGTAACCCATGACTTTTGAGTGCAGCAACCCGTGTAACCCATGAATTTTGAGAGCAGTGAGCCGTCATAGATACTGAAATTTAGACATAACAGATTTGTCAAACAACTGGAACTAAAACATGTAAACTGAAATTTATATAATCTATTTAGGATTCTACTTGACTGACACATTCTGGATCGAGCACGAAAGATAAAAGCAACTATATAGCAATTACCTCAAGGAATGAACAACACCCGAGCCCAAGAAACTGTAAAAACAACCTCTTTCTTAGCTAATTTAGTTGCGCCATCTCAAAAAGTTGTCTCGGTTGGTTTTCTGCTGGAAATTACGCAGAGAAGTGCTATAAGACATACTTATTACGCACTATAAAATCACCGTATGAGATGCTTTAAAAGGTGCAACATATTGGATTTGGTTCATGTGACATCATTTTATGCAAGCGTGTAAGTTAAACATTACCTTTTAGTTTCACACAAAGGACTAAAACCTTGAACCGACTGATTTTTTTGAAACATGCGAGGTCAGGAATCAGTCATATGAGGAATATGGTCACTGCAAGTATGTAAAATGCACAAAATCAGTGGCCATTAAAATAAAACATCTATAGAAGATCCTAAGATTTGTAACAGTTATTGTACTCACTGGCATCTGTGGTATCTCTGCTAGCCCATTTCTGACCTGCCATAGCTCTCGGTTGCAGCTTATAAGCATGTGTTCTTTTGTGGTTGGACAGGCACACATGGTAAGACATTTTCGATAATCATTTGAAAACGTATCATCCTTTTACATTTTTTTTACTAAAAATATTTCTTCTGACACCTTTAAGATTGGTTTTGGCTGGTGATGTGCTTCCATGTGTTGATGCATCTGCTATAGTTCTTCCTGAGGATACGTTATGCATCATCACTGTACCTATCACTCTTGATGTTGCTTCAAACCATGGTTTTATTCTGGCATCAAGAAATGGAAATTCAAATGAAGTTTGTTCAATTAGCCCTATTGCAAATCTATTTCAGAAACCTAGCGTAAAGGATCTTAGTAAACACCATGCAATTCTAAATGATGGCAGGACATTGCTCGATACTGTATTATAGTAGTTAGGAGTAAAGCATGGGAAGATCCCGCTACACTTTCTTGATTGAGCCAACCGATGGTCTCGGAACTTCTGTGAGATTTATCAAACAACATAACGAATTGTACCCATATACTTATGACTTATTAATAGATTAAGGTGTGTTTTATCTCAACTGTGCTAAATACCAAATTTTAATAAATACGGAAAGATGTCCAATGAGCCAAACTGGTCAAACGGGTAGACATCTTCCCAAAGTCTATTATTAATGCATAAATCCTATTAATATGTTTAATTCACAGATTTGGACTGTTCTTTTAACAAATGTTGTTCTATTAAGTGGTAAATTTTTAAAGATCCAAAACTTTTAAAAGAAAAAATATTCTAATATAGCGTACCTATATCTGATGTAACTAACAGATGCTATAACCAATTCAGCATTCGATCCTTTGGTGCTTAATTGTAGATAATTTCGGTTGTAACCTATTCAAAGTCTGACGTCTCCTTGTGCGTTCAATAGCTTTAAAGCAATGGATTGTCAATATGTCAGAAACTCACATCAAATAATTGACTTTTAAAACCATGGTTTTGAGCTTGAAAACAAATAAACAGAAGAAGTTAATGTGCTCCTTCTGTAAAGACATAGCAAACTTCTTGAAGCTCGATATTTATGATGTCCAAGCAGCCATGTTCGTCGCATATTCCTGATGTCCCAACGCCCGGGTTTCTTAAAATAGTCATTTAAAGCATAGATTAAAAACATCATTTAAAAGCTCAAAAAAATGCAAATAAATTTGTAAAAAGCATGCATCTAAACATCCCATAAAGACGCACAACAGAAGCACACAATATAAGTTTAGCTCGGATACAAAGTTACTACTATATTTAAAGACCACTAACGTGGCTAATCTGAGAATGCTATAAAAATAAAATATGTTAAATGGACTAATTACATATATAATAATTTAAAAAAAAAGTGAACAAAGCTTTTGTGGGACAACCCCCATAACATGTTGGAAGTGTATTCGGTTTACATATATGTTTTTTAGATAAAATAAATCCCCATATACTACCTTTCGCAGCTTGTTAACTTCATTAAAAAATAAAAATATACCTATGGAAGTGGATATCTTTCGTCGCCTTCTTTTTGCTTTCACATTAACATCAACGTTGCTTGATCCCACATGTTGAATTTTCGTATCATGGCGCGTTATGCAATTTCCTGATTCACTTTTGCAAAACTCATCTTCTTCATCTAAAAATTAAATATGCTGAAAGAGAATTTGGTTTAGTGGATTTGATGGGTCATGGTGGATATCACTATCATAAAATGACTAACAAAGCAAGCAAGCATACCAAACACTATCGGGTTATTCTCCCAAACCGCTTCTCATAATCGTACTTAACCCTTAAATCGACAAAACAAAACATCAATTAGGTGAATACAATAAAATCACCAAAAAGCTAAAAACTCAAAAATCTGATAAAGCCTATGCCCTTTGCAACATACATGCTCGACTCGAGAAGTGCCGTTTCCAGCTTGTATATGGTATTAGTTCGTGAAGTTTGGAGGCCTCAATACACCTGAATAACGTTTATCCACTTTAATTATAGAGGTTGAGTATATAACATGAAACCTTTTTATAAGTACCTTAGCTAAAAAAACAAATAGGGTTACTTACACTTGCTGGGATTATCAGGCTCCGTTGAGCACTTCACCTACAAATATTAGCAGCGTCGCTCATAATAAATCAATCCAATCAATAATCTCAGCTAAATCAAAATCAAACCTAATAACAAATATATATTACCGTTGCGGTATGCATAACAATAACGTACCTTTCGTGTTCAGATGGTTTTATAAACAGGAGCAACATCAGAAGTAGTATCCGATGCCCGCCATGGCTACGACCATATGGCCACCTCGCCAAGGTACGGGTATATAATAGCTTACAATCTCATCATTGCCTGGATTCATTAGAGTTCGGGCCAGTTTCGCCTGAACTATACTGCATGTGATAAACAAAGATAACTTTTTCTTCTCAACACCTCGAGCAGCCCTGCAAAATAAGAAAGAGCCGAATTTAGCAACAAAAAACAAATACCCGTAAAGTAGAATTTGAAAAAAAACAGATTACATCAGCTTATAAACAGAAGCATCGTTATCTACTATTCAACCCATAGCAAGTTCCCATGATTCTGTCAGTGATTCAATGTCAGGTTCTTATATATAAGCTTATTATATCACAATAAGCTTATATAAGACAAAAAGTTTTAAAATAAGCCAAAAAGTTTGAAAGTAAGCAACAAAAACCGAGGCTATGAAATATAAGCACGAAACCAAACAATCCATAAACCAATAGCTTTAATAAAGAAAAATAGAGTGATACTAACCTCGATGTGGCTAATTCTCATTCTGACGCCATCAGAATTCCACCTAAAATGTATTTTGAAAGTAACCATCCTTCATCGATCATAGAAGCGGTACCCAAAGCGCGCCATTGGTGCGACCATATGGTTACCCCACCAAAATATATGGTCACCATGCCAAGATGCAGGTTTAGTCACAGTTACCAAGAACAAAATAAGCAACCTCAGACCAACAACACGTGTTTATCAAACCATCCCATCCCTCTTACTCCTCTCATCTCTCGCCAAATTACAGGCATAGGTAAACAACGATCATCGCATATTTTTTTATAGAGGTTGCTGAGGCGAGACATGCTCGCACTCAACCATCTGCCCACATACCCAGTTTCAAGTTTTTTCAGTATACCTTTCTGTTACACACCTTTAATATTTATGGCAGCATTGGGATGACAATCCTAACCATTAATATTTAAGATCAATAGCAAAACAAGCAACAACATTGGTTCGATGGAAGGCTTCGAGGGTTTGGTTGGGTTCGGTTTTCCTTTGTTTGCCTCGTCTTCTTTGGCCTTGTGGTGTTCCTTGCTTCCCTTTCCTTTTGCTTGTTTCGGAGCTTGTGTGCTGCCTTATTTTGCTTGCCCGTCTGCTGTTGCTCTCTGTTGGTTGGGCCTTCAGCTCTTTTTAAGCTAGCTTGCCCTGATTTAGTGTTTTATTTATCTTCTCTGTGCCTCTATGTGCTTTTTGCTCTTTTGCTCTCCGTATGCCTTATTATTTGTTATCCGTGTTTGTCTGCCCTTTTCTTGCTTTGCCTGCTTTTGTGTTCGTATGCTTGCTCTGAGCTTTTTGTGCCTTGCATTATGGCTTTTGCCTTTTATTTGTCGTGTGTTTTGTGGCCCTGTTATTTCCTTGCGCCCTTTTTCTTTTGCTTGTTTTGCTATTGGCGTGGTTTTGCCTGTTTGGGCTGCCCGCCCGTATGGTGATGCTTTTTTTGTTAGGGCCTCTAGGCCTTTTCTTTTTAGCTAGTTTGCCTCGCTTTTGTGTGTGTTTAGTTTCTTTGTGTCTGTATGTGCCTTTTGGCTCTTTTGCCCCTTTGCCTGCTCTTTTTTGTATCGCATGTTTGCTTGTCGTGTTTGCCTGCTCTCGTATTCGTTTGATTGCTTTGTGCCTTTTGTACCCCGTGTTGCTGCTTCTGCTTCGTCTTGCTTGGTATGTGCCTTTTTCTTTCCTTTTGTATCTTGTTCCTTGCTTTTTTACTTTCCTTTGGTTTCTTGTTCCTCCTTTTATCTTTCTATCGATACCTTTAGTAATAACTAAAAAAAAACAGACTTTCTGTCTCTCTCTCTCCCTTTTCTCTTAGCCGAAGGTCTTCCCGGAAGCAGTCTCCTTACCCGTTAAGGGTAGGGGTATGACCTGTCTACATTTCACCTCCCACATACCCTGCCTGGCGGGGCTGCGTATCGTTGTTGTTGTTGTATCTAGCTGTGAATCCCCAACATGTGAGAACATCCACAAAACAAACCATCAACCACTAACGCCACATACCATGGCCGGTGGGACCAAAGAGGTCGGAGGCATCGAACACAGCTGTGGATTATGGGTTGAGAAAACTTTGTATAGAACCCCTCATTTTAAATACAGATACAATTATAAAACCTTACAAACATCAAGAGGGTTTAATTACCCAAAATTACAGACAATCATACGCATATACTTCACGAACTACTATTTAAAAAACACCAACGTCTCCAACCAACCAACAATGCCACACCATGAACGGCGGCAACAAAGAGGCCGGTGGCATCAAAGAGTGCGTATGATTTATATTTAAGAGACAAAGCGACATGAGTTTGAACCCATATAGACCGATGACAGTCTGTCAAAACATCCGTAACACATACCATAAGGGAAAACCTATGGCAATATCAAATCAAGTGAACTTTCGCCCAAACAAACAGTGTTCAAATTTCCCATAACACAAACTATATAGAAAAACTCTTAGAACAACGCTGGAAGAACCTCCATGGCTGCGTTAGGATAAACGCCCCGCCAAGATAAGGCCATTCTTAAGCATTGAATATAAGTATCAACAAACCGCACTTAAGGGTGTTCTTCAGCCCTTATAACAATAACAAACGACCTACTTATATGCTCAGTCTTATTTCAAAGTTCTTGGCCAAAAACAACATTCCTAATCTATCGAAAGATATCATTAGATTTACAACATAAATAAGCTTAAGCTAATCCAAACATAACCAACCCCATAACATAATAAAAACCCCAAAATGAGAAAACCTCAAAAATTATGTAAAAATCGTAATTTCAAAATCCAATTTTTATTCATACATGCATAACCAAATCAAAACTCCTAATCAATCTTCATTCTAACAATGCATTTACAGTTTGAAATCAAACATAAATTAAGCACAAATTACTAATGGGGCTTTGTCACCTGATAAAAATATTCGGAGCTCTTTTTTTATAATAATCCATAATCAAGATCTCAAAGAGGATGGTGGAGTGGTTTTGGAGGGTAGTACTGCCGGTGTCGAGGAGAGAACGGAGGAGACAGACACGTATAACACTACGTGTTTATTAAAAGAGAGAGATGGTTCTGCTTTGAGAGGTGGCAGGTGGGGAGACTGCATGTGTGGGTGTGTTAAAGAAGAATCGAGAGAAAAATAGGGATAGATCCGGGTCAAAGTATTGCATTAACTGCATGTGATTTTTTTAACGGGTCAGACCCGTGTCAAGTACTGCCGGTTTCCGACGGGTCAACCCGCAGCATTTATGATAGCATTGGGATGACAATCCTAACCTTTAATATTAAAGGTATAATAAACAGAGAACAGATCAACATAATGAAACAATTGGTAATTCGCATTAGGGTATGGGCTCTAGTGGTCAGTTTCATATTACGGCCCAAATATCCAGTAATGGACTATCCATACCCAATACAAATTTAGAACTCTGAAATATAAATGCTCAAATATTTTTTGAAGGCAACAAACATTTTAAATATATATATAGAAAGGCAGCAACAAAAAACACCAACCAAACAAAATATATCACAAGAGTTTGGGCAAACCATCTTCACCTTTATGCTATGCCTACAAGTTATAGAACTAAAGCATATAAAAAGAATATGAAACAAGAAAAAGGCTAAATCACACGTCGAAGTCCAAAATAATCAAATCCATCAAACTCTCATCCGCCATTAGTAAACATACAGACCCTCCACCATGCAGTAAGCAAGTTTTATAACTAAACAATATGAGTTGGCTCCATCCCAGTTCAAAACATAAGATCGCTCAATCTAAAACCAAAACACAAGATCAAAATCCTAACCTTGTGGATGCATCTACAGGTCAATGCAACAATCATTCCAAGGCATAATTTTCCCTTTTGCTATGTGTGAAATCCAAAAGTACACACTAACTTAAACTTCGTCGCATATTATAGTTAGGTTCGATGTCTTATTCTGAAACACTCTTTTGTTACGAATACACCATACTACGTACAACATTACCTAGCAAACCACTTGCTTACACCTCTTGCTTACACCTCTTGACTCTGAAGGCACAACTTGTTTACACCTCTTGACTCTTGTCGTGATTCGTGTTGTAAGTTTTCCTTCCTTAAAGTCGTTTAATTATGTATTTTCTTGAGAGAAGTAGACAAACTACATGATCTTTTTTTATTTAGACGATATCGACGATATCATTCTTTACAAAATTCAAAATAAACTACCCCCAAACTGGGTAATGGAAATCTATCATAGGCAATAATGAGCACCCGCTGAACCGTGGATACAAAAAACTCGCTAGAGTGCATCGCTATACGGGGTAGGCCCTGGGCAGGGACGGAAACGGTACTACGAGACTAACCCCGCTGATGCCCGAAGAACTAGCAAACCCAATAATATCATCCACCCCAGAATAATACCACAAAAGCGAATCCTCCCCAAATAATCTCAAAAGAGAAAACCAAATCCGTTTATCATTTTATTTTGTACGTTAAAGTTGTCGCAAACAAAGAAAATTAAATAGGCTTTTGCAAAACAATTAGTAGCTAAACTGCATTTTTATCTACCAACGAGAAAAAGAAGCACATTTTGATTTTGTAGTCCAAGCCCGAAAGTCCTGAACCTTGATATCAACCCCTAACAACTAAAGCCCAAGAATATACATGTTTCTAGAATTCTAGTTTTCGATTGAAAAAGTGAGATTACCTATTATAGATTCAATAAAATCAATGTGCTTGGTCGATCGTATGCAACGACTAGACCACAAACACATACTACTACAAAAGTATAAACACCGAATTCGAACATGTTATATTTAGTATCCATATTAGTCTATAAATATTAAGTCTAGGGGGTCATTGTGTAAGTTTAGCCCAACTAGGGAATATATAGGTTGGTTATATACTCTATATATATATATATACAGACGATGTCTTCTATCTAGGCATTCAAGAGTCGAGGTTTTCTTCTTTGTTGCAGGAGGTTTCAACTCCATTAAGAGTTGGTTTTCTTCCCCTCTCATCTCTACAATAAAGAGGTGAGAGGGAGGGGTCTATGTACCTTCATCTTCTTTTCATACTCAATAATAAATCGATATTGAGGGTTATTCTTGTGTGTATATTACGTCTACTATTACGAGTTCTATTTGTGAGGGTATCGGTTATCTTCTCGGAGTTTCTTGATCGTGTATTCCGTGTTCTAGTAAACCAGGTTTGTTGGGATTTAAACAAAAAGTGGTATCAGAGCTTAGGTTCAAAGGGATTGGTTGCTAGGTGTCGGTCATTGTTGCTTGGGTTGGAAGTGTAACGATGGTTGCAAGGTCTGGTTTTTGACGGTTCTGTTTTCAGAAATTAGAAGACACAAGGTTTCTTGAAGATCTGTTTTTGACTTCAAAGGTGTCGGGTCTTTCTTGCAAAGGTTTCTCACATAGTTATCGGGGCTGTCAGAAGTCAACAAAGGTTGAAGGTTTTTCTGTTGTTGTTAGGTTTCATCTAACTGGTTCAAGAAAACTTCAAGTTACTTGGTTTTTTGGGTTCAATAAAATCAAGGTGTGAAGGTTTGTAAAGAAGAAAAGGTTTATTGGTTTAGATGTTTATATATACCAATAGGCATCACAAGGTGTTTTAGGCATTTCCTTTTCTAGTTCGTGAAGACGTCTAAAACAAAACAAAGGAAAGGTGGTCTACTGGTGTGGGTTTCTTTTTGTATGCAAATCAACGAGGAGAAAAAAAGGATTATAAACTTTAAGGATATTGTTTATTTAATGGGGATTTAAATCTTGGCGGAAAAAAAAGATTTTAAAGATTTGGTTGTTAGATAAATATATCATTACTTTGAAGGGTTTTTTGCACAAGGTACTTTGTTTAATTCGGTGTTGTGAGGTTTACATCACAAGGTTATTAGAATAAACAAAGGGATAAAAGAATGATGACGGGGAGCAAGTTTGACATCGAAAAATTCGATGGGAAGAATGACTTCGCGCTATGGCAGGTAAGGATGAAGGCTTTGCTAGAACAGCAGGGATTAGCTGCAGCATTGGAGGAGTTACCTGCAGCCACAATAGCGGTATACGATAATGTCATTCAGAAAAAAGCTTTTAGCGCATTGATCTTGTGTTTGGGTGTTCGGGTCCTACGGGAGATTACCAAGGAGACGACTGCAGCGGGAATTTGGGAAAAGTTAGAGACTTTATACATGATAAAGTCTTTAGCTAATCGTCTGTACTTGAAGAAGAAGTTATACACCTTCAACATGCATCCGGGTAAGAGTCAGTCTGAACATATTGATGAGTTTCACAAGCTGGTAGGTGACTTAGCGGTTATAAATACTATTTTATCAGATGAGGACCAGACATTATTATTACTCACATCTTTACCATTGTCTTATGATAATTTCGTAGAGACTTTGCTATATGGTCGGGATACTTTGAAGCTAGAAGACGTGCTCGCGACACTTAATTCTAGGGAACTTCAGAAGATGACGAAAGCAAAGGGTGATGGTGGTGAAGGGTTGTATGTGAGGGGGAGATCTGGTCAAATAGATATAGTGTAGGGTACATATAGTGTGTAGTCAAAGTCACAGGGAAGAAGCAGCAAACTCATGTGTTATATATGTCAGTCTGAGGAACATTTAAAGAGGGATTGTCCCAGGTATAATCACAAGAAATCTTAAGGTTTTGTCAGGAATGAAGATCAGGTATCCGGTTTATGGGTATGACAGTGCTGATGTTATGATGGCTATGAGTGTTGAAGAACTGTTAGACTGGATCATGGATTCAAGGGGCTCATACCATATAACATACATGAGAGATTACTTGGTTGATTTTAAAGAGTATGACGGTAATAATATACTGCTTGGTGATGGCAGGGAATGCCGTGTATGAGGGACGAGTAAGGTTCAAGTACAGATGAGGGATGGGGTGTTGAACAACGTCAGATATGTTCCGGAATTAAGGCAAAACTTGATATCGCTGGGTACTCTTGAAAAGAGGGTTTGACCGTGAATATACAGTCAGGCAAGATCAAGGTTATAAAGGGTTCGCTGGTGGTACTATCAGGAACAACAAGGGGTAATTGCGTATATACCTTGGACGGTCAGATAGTGACAAGCAAGACATTGAAGGGTAGGATCAGTTAGGAGAATATCAGACTGGGTGAAAGATCAAGATGGGTAATGTTCTTGATTCTTGTAATCAGGGGTCTACACAACAATGTATGAAGAGTGGGGTCGCCAAACATTTAGGTGTTGCATGGATACATCAGCGGAATGGGTTGGTTGAGGAGACGAACATGACACTCTTGGCTAAGGTACATTGTTTTCTGATTTAGTCTGGTCTGTCCAAGGTTTTTTAGGCAGAGGATACAACCATGTCTACATATCTAGTTAATAAGGTCACCATCATCAGCGATTGGATTTAAGACGCCTATACATATGTTAGGGTTTTTTTTGGTTGGCTTGCTAGTATTAAGCAAGGGATGCTTGAACCGGTTAAGGTCAAGTGCATATTCTTGGGATACCGTAAATGTATAGTGGGTAATAAAGCTTTGGAGGTTAGATGACGTTACTTCAAAGGTAGTGCTTTACAGGAATATAGGTTTCAATGAAAGTGGGAAATACAAGAAAACTTTTATTGGTTCTGGTGTAGGTACGGGTTCAATACAGGGTTACAAGGAGTTGAGTTTGAGGTGGAACTGCATGAGGATCATACATTTGAGGTGGAACCTCATGGGAATGTCGATCATGTAGCTGGTTCACAGGAAGTACAAACTCTAGATTTGATATACTATCATCTAGCACATGATAGGCATCAACACTCAACACATGAACTATTCAGCTATAGAGAAGAGAGTAATAAGGCTGCTTTTGCAGTTGCTAAAGCGAAGAAGATTTATGCACATGAGTCATTGACTTTCAATAATACAGTTGCTTGTGAGGTGATTTCCAAGTGGAAGGCTGGATTAAAAGATGATATGGATGCTCGGTCAGATGTGTATGTGCTTAGCAACAGTTGCAAGAAACGCAGTGACGACAATGATGTCTATTACTGGGAGTATACACCAGGTATGTTCATACATCTATTTCTCTATATAGATGATATGGTTTTTCTTGCGGATGCAAGGCTGAGATCTGGGCTACCAAAGGTTTGTTGGATAAAGCAAAGGGAAATATACTTGGCATGGAGATCGCCAGGGATTAGAGTGGTAATACTCTGAGGGTGTCACAGTCTAGTTTTACAACGAGAAGTTGGTACAGACTTTGTTGGAGGGACACTTCATACTTTCGTTGGAGGGTACTCTATCAAGGGACTGTGATGTGGAAAAGAATGGTAAGTGGTCATGTATATATGCGGTTGGAAGCCAGGAGTATCAGGTGGTCTGTACGAGACTTGACATAGCATCGACAAATGTGGGTATGTTGGATAAGTTTGATTGTGGATTACAGAAAGACGTACATGTTTTTGTGGATTTTGACTACACCATGGGAAGATTGATCACTGTCATGGGTAGACCAATCACAAGGTACGGGTTGATGATACAAGGATGTGCAGGAAGCTGAGAAGCTATGATGCTGCACATGATGGCTTTGTCGCCAACTGAAGCGGGGTATATGACACTTACAGAGGCTGCAAAGGAGGCTATTTGGCTAAAGGGACTCGCAATAGAGTCAGGATTCGAGCTAAAGATAGTAGCGGGTATTGCTACAGGTGCCTTGTCAAAGGCTATCCCTGGTTTGAGGTTCTAGCATAGGTTGAATTTGCTGAGTATCGGTATAAGCTAATATGGTACTAAGGTGGAAATTGTTATATTTAGTATCCATATTAGTCTATAAATATTAAGTCTAAGGGGTCATTGTGTAAGTTTAGCCTAACTAGGGAATATATAGGTCGGTTATATACTTTATATATATACAGACGATGTCTTCTGTCTAGGCATTCAAGAGTTGAGGTTTTCTTCTTTGTTGTAGGAGGTTTCAACTTCATTAAGAGTTGGTTTTCTTCCCCCCTCATCTCTACAATAAAAAGGTGAGTAGGGAGGGATCTATGTACCGTCATCTTCTTTTCATACTCAATAATAAATCGATATTGAGGGTTATTCTTGTGTGTATATTACGTCTATTGTTACGAGTTATATTTGTGAGGGTATCGGTTATCTTCTTGGAGTTTCTTGATCATGTATTCCGTGTTTTAGTAAACCAGATTTGTTGGGATTTAAACAACAGAACAAGTAACATTAAAGTTAAATTTCTATATATAAATGTTTTATGGTATGTAGCCTTTATCTTGTTTTTTTAATCGGGATACAAGGTTATAAGTAGAAATGATATTGTAATTGAAGTAAAGTAACATACAACGGGAACATCATTTATGAACATTAAACAGTTGTTAACATTTGCATTATATATATTATACGTTCATAAAAAACTCTTTGTGAGACAAAAGTTACTGTTCATTTTGTGAAATACTTTTTTAATCCACACTATCCAATATTTTAATCCCCACCGCCTCATTATACCAATGTTTTCATTGGCACCGCTACATTCTTCTCTTTTTACTTACTTTCTTTTGTTCTCTCTCTATTTCTTATTGCCGATTCCACGATACATCCATGGAACATGATTTATGAAACAAAAGTTACTGTTCATTTGGGGAAATAATGTTTTAATCCCCACCGCCCCATTAAGCCAATATTATAGAGGGTGTTTTGGGTGCTAATGGTTGTTCTTCAATTCGGTACATGTTTGATTGCCGTCTGCATGTTGTTTGACTGAAGTGTTCTGGATGGTAATGGTTATTTTTTGTTTGCATGTTGTTTGATTAATTAGGGGTTGTGTTTTTTTTGCTTTTTTGATTGTTTTATGAGTTAATTAGATTCGTTTGCATTATGCTTCTTTCTTTGATTTGGTGCTTTTGGGGGTTAATTAAGTTGGTTTATGATTCGGGTGTATTTGTTGATACATGCTTTGTTTGATTTTTGTTAGGTGTCTTGAGTAGGTTTAAATGTTGCAAAAATAAGGTAAAATATGACTTCATCTAAGGTCAGAGGTTGTTGTATAGGTTGTATACAAACTATGGCCATAAGATGTGCAATACTTTATGTTAGATAGAATGTGTGTGTTGGCAGGGTAGCTTACTAACTTTGTAGCCATGGCATGTTAATGTCGTAATTTGTATGTAAGCTTACACTCAGCATTATGCGCTTCTTGGCGGGGCAAGTTACTGAGTCTGCAACCACGATAGATTAATTATTATGTTTCTGTTGAGATTCATGTTGGCGATGATAATTAAATGTATGCTTGCCCGTGTCTTGGCGAGGCAGCCACACATATAGTGTGGTTGCAATCACAACATGTGATTTATGTTGCTTTACCATACTTTCTATCTATGAATGTATAATATATAATCTCTTAGCCTTTTTGTGGAATTGTAAGTGGAAAAATTCCTTACTTGAGTGTATTTGGCCGCTTTTGTATACAGAAAAAAATATAAGGATGATATCTTTCTATGTTTGTGTTTTATGTAAGTTATGGTTTACCAATACATGTATCTTGTACAGGCAGCTACAGTAAGAATGTGGTTGCGGCCGTGGTAGGTGTTCCCTGTGGTTCCCACATTTCCAGATCAACCACACTTATGGTGTGGTTGCAGCCACAACATGCGCTTGGCATCGATTTCATAATGTTTTTTCATCTTTGTCTAATCTTGCTAGAATTATTTTCTTTTTTTACGTACTACGGTTTATGGACACCTGTATCTTGGTCTGCCATGCACACTTAAACAGTGAATGCAAAGCGTTTTCCGCGGCAATGATGATATCTTTCTACAATTATGTTTTTGTGAGTTGTGATTCAGGGTCACTTGTATCTTAGCTGGGCAACCACATCTAGCCGATGGCTGTAGCCATGGCAGGTGTTTTGTGTTGTTCCCGCATTTGCATAACCGAGCCTCCCAACTTTGGAACATATCAGAATGGTGAGAATTGCTCTTACAAAGTGTTTCCATATATGTATAAACACAATCTGGATACAACCGTGTTTCTTTTAAAATTATTTTGTTTTTGTAAAAGAACACTGACTTATTAAAACAGTTGCTCTTTACTTATCTTTGAGTTCTGCGTGTGTGGTCTGACATATGCAACGGCGGTCGGTTAGAGGTCTGTTTCAGATTA
This sequence comes from Tanacetum coccineum, assembly GCA_026074375.1. Lineage (NCBI taxonomy): Eukaryota > Viridiplantae > Streptophyta > Magnoliopsida > Asterales > Asteraceae > Tanacetum > Tanacetum coccineum. The sequence goes on along the minus strand of BQNB010056338.1, from coordinate 8,172 downwards.
TCTTATACACCAAACTTTTATTCTCCCACATAAAACTGCTACTCTCACACACCGTTGTTACAAATCCAGATTCACTTTGAGGTTTGTGGTTACATACTTTTCGAACTTAAGTTTCTTGAACTTACAAAATTAGTCCCATTTTAGAAAACTCGGTGATCTGTTGCTCGTGTCTTGGCAAGGAAGCTACAACATGCGATTGGCATCGGTTTCATAAAGTTGTTTCACCTTCGGCTGATGTTATGAGACATTGGCCTTTTGCTATGATGTCAATGTAAGGATGCTTCGGTGGATTGTATTCAACCGATTTGATGTAAAATAGCAACAGTTCATGATAATCTTTTGGAATTATCTTTTTTGGCACTACGGTTTATGGACACATGTATCTTGGTCATGTAGGCTCACTTTTAATTGTGATCGCAACCATTACGATGTTTGTGGTTTGACGCATCAATCTGTGTGCCGATGAAAATATTGGCTTAATGGGCTGGTGGGGACTAAAATATTATTCCCCTAAATGAATAGTAACTTTTTGTCTCGCAAAGCGTTCTACTTAATCATGCTTTAAGATATTTCATTAATAGATGGAAGTAGATGAACACTTCATTAGAACGCATTTAGACACTTTGAGGCGAAAAATTAGGCGATGATGACATTTTTTTGTATTCGTGTTTTTGTGAACTGTGCCCCATGGCCACATGTATCTTGGCTGGACAACTACATCTAGATGACGGATACATCCATGGCAGGTGTTCTGTGTTGTTCCTGCATGTGACAACCGTCACCAAATCAGGTTAGTCAACTGTGAGTGTTGACGCGATTACTTGATATGTGATTTGAATTATGTGCTTAAGTGATTTATAGGATATGATATATGTGTGAGATGCAAGAAATGAGGGATTTAGTCACTTCATTTCGCTTATAATTGTGATTCTGGAATGAATGTTCTTTGGTAGTTGCGCTATTTTAAACGTTTGAATAATTAATGTTGCGTGCGTTGATAATTTCTGTTTGAGTTTAATTAATAAATTAGGTATGTTCGTAGATTAACTAAGTTGATAATAATACTATTTTGGAAAAAAAATAATTAGTGAAATAAATAATTTATATCTAGTGTTTAATAAGTATTTTATGTTCTTAAAAGTTAAAAGTAACTTAATAAAAGATGTAAATACACTTTCATTAAAATACATACTTTAAGTAAATACATAATATAAAGTTTTATAAAAAAATATGTGTGTGTGTGCATAGGTCGGCCGAACAAGGGGGGAAAGAAAAAGGAAACAAATATTTTTGGTAATTATCTTAAAATAAATTATATATATATATCTAAAACTAAAAATCCTAGATCACTTTTTCTCCTCTCTTTCTTTGGGATTTGGTCGACACATCAAGAACAAGAAAACACTATCAAAATGAATAGGTAATCAACAATGACAGACGAGATTCGCAATGGAGCCATTATTTGAAAGGTTATTGGAATTATAAAGATGATATCATGAGAAGATGATGAAAGTTCTACAATGGAACCTCCATTCGCGAATCGGAAGCTATTATTGTCGGCAATCACATTTGAAACAATTTCTTGTTGAGCTATGAGAAAACAACACAGAAGTTCTTACCATTGCTAAGGAAATTAGAGACGAGATTCAAGGGGAAATTGATTTCAACAAAAAACAAAAGACAATTGAGTCATTTTTCAAGAAACCTTCATAAATCATTCATGTAATATGCTATATATAAGGAATTATTAATTTATATTTTATATGGGGTCTAAAGAAATTATCAAAAATGTATTATCTTATAATTTTAGCGAATTATTAATTTAGCACCCTATCCCCGAGTCGGGACCGGCAAAAAATATTATCTTAGAGAGTTTATTAAATAATCGAGTATTAATTTATCGAGTTTCTACTGTATTTTATGTTCTTAAAAGTTAAAAGTAACTTAATAAAAGATGTAAATACACTTTCATTAAAATACATACTTTAAGTAAATACATAATATAGAGTTTTATAAAAATATATGTGTGTGTGTGTGTGCATAGGTTGACCGAACAAGGGGGGATAGAAAAAGGAAACAAATATTTTTGGTAATTATCTTAAAATAAATTATATATATATCTAAAACTAAAAATCCTAGATCACTTTTTCTCCTCTCTTTCTTTGGGATTTGGTCGACACATCAAGAACAAGAAAACATCATCAAAAAATTTTGATGTGTGTTTTTACAAGCTTTAAATTTATAATAACTAGAAATACCAATTTTGATTAAAAACACAACATTCGGGCAAGTATACTGTTGGGATCTGAGATTTGATGATTACAAAACTAAATATGCAAAATTGAAGAAAGATGAAACAACAAGGACTTAATGTGAAATATTAAGTTAGCTTTCTATGTAAGCTAGGTTTTCTTGTAAACCCTCTATATAAAGGGTATTAGAGGCGTCTGTTTTAGATATACATCTCCAATGAGAGTCTAGACACACCAAAGAAAGCGTGTGTGTATTAGTTAGTTTATTAGATAGTTAGTGTAGCCTCAAGGATTGTGGATCCTTGTTATAGTTTGTAACCATTTATTCTGATCAAATTAATGGAGGCCTGAATGTTTAGTAGTAAAACCTTGTTTAACAACATTACTGTTCTTTATAATTTCCGTTGTGCTTATTAATGTTGTTTGTAAAACCTAATTCTTGTTGGGCAAAACGATCTCCACATTTGGTACAGAGCAGGTTGCTCTTGAGCTAGGGTTTTACAAGATTTTTGTGGTCAAATATTTTTGGAGAAATAGAAGGGTATATTTCTTAGGGTGTCGATGTCTAATTTTAGGTTTTAAAAATGCGTGTAAAAAAAGCTAATTCGGTGAAAAGGAAATTATGTAAACAAGGGTTTTTAATAAACCCTAATTCGGTAAGTACTAAACTATATGATCTTCTTGTTTTGATGCTGCTAATGATCCTTTGTTGATGATGATACGCTGTATTATTGAGGCTTTCTTAGAGCAATGATTCGTGATTGTTTCGATGCACTTCAACAATAAACCAAAACCCTAAATGTTTTGGTTAAAACTGTTATACCTGCGGCAAGGAGTTCATGATGGTAATGCTGTTTGGACAAGTAATTGACATCAGGTTTGATCATGGATCTGGTTTTGTGGATGTTAAAGGAGTAACAACAGGCAGTCGACATCAAGAGTTAGCTTTAGGGTTTCTTGGATCGCTAACTAAAGGTTGACAATTAGGGTTTTGTTTTTCTTCTCGTCAATATTGTCAAACAAGGAATAAATGAGCTCATTGACAAGCAAAATACAAAGGAAAAGACACATTTCATGGCAAGCTCGTTGGTAAAAACTTTATGCTGCTAGTGTATTTGAACTTAATGCTGCTGCTTGGCTTCAGTACTACTCGCAATGATTAGTGCTGCTGCGTTGATTTTCTTGTTTGGTTATGGCTGTGTGGTGATACAGCAGGTTTATTTGTGTTTGTACTATAGGCTATGGCGTTGATTTGTTTTGTGAAGCAGCAGGTTGTCGTATTCCACATTATCTCTCCCAAATGGAGTGTTTGGTAACAAGGTTTATGGTGATGATCTTAAGAGGAATTGGTAAGTGTGTTCCTCCAAAAGAATAAGGTGATAAGTATAAGTGATAAGTGTTAAGGTTATGGAAATGGATGGTATGTGATCTAGATATAGTGTAGAACTTCTGGAAATATGTGTTTTAGTGGTGGTTTATAGTGGAGAGTGGTGGTAGCATGGCGGTTTAGAGGGTTGTTTGGATCATTGGATCCTAAGATCCTCACCACTCATCCTCTTTGATTTCTATGTGTGTGTGTAATGAGATGTGTTAGTGTGAGATATGAGGAATTAGAGGCTGTATTTATAGGCTCTAGGGGTGCCCAAAGTCAGTCATAGAAGGATCTAGAATGGAGATTTGAAAGGTTGCAATGAATGCCAAGCTCATTTAAGAGCATTCATAATCTGGCAGAAAAGTACGCCGTACTTATTTGAAAGTGTGGCATACTTGGGGCATTTACAGCACTTGTAATTTTTCAAAGTTGTAGATAATTGAATTCTTTTCGCGTGGCCGCCAGAATCGCGTCAAACGGAGTTCGTATGACCGAGTTATGACCAAAACAGTGAACAGGTGTCGGGAAGCATTCAGCTTGAGTTATTTCTTCGTTTAAGCTTCAATTCTTCGTGTTTTCTTCCGTTTTCTTCTACGACACGTACTTAGAACATACAATATCAAATATACTCGATTAAGTACCGAAAGTTCTTATTATTAACAAATTTATATACATAAAATCACAGATAACGCATACAGAAATATGTATAATTTGAGGGTTATCAAATCCCCCCACACTTAAAACTTTTCTTGCCCTCAAGCAAATCTAAGAAAAGAAATTTTATAAACAAGGTCCTAAGTGACAAGATAAGGAAAAATTTTAAATTTTTATATTTTTTAAAATTTTTATAGGGTGTGAAAAATCGGAAATAATTTTTTGGTTTTGTTATAAATAATCGCAAAAAGCGCAAGCACCCCCCCTCACACTTAAGGGTTTGCTTGCCCTCACGCAAAATAAGGAAAATAATAAGCTTTACAAAACAAACATAGAATTATGAAACATACTTTTGGATTTTTAATATGTGAAAACAAAGATGTTTGACAATACCTAGTGATTTTCAAGATGCAATAACATAACTAAGCACCTCACGAACAAGGAAAGTATAATTCACTCAAACACTCGTATGTGATGTAATAGAGGGTAAAAAGGAAATCACACTCAATTGCTCAGACATGATTCATTAAGTTACCATAGGATTGTACAAGAAACAAAACTACACCGACATGGCGTAAGCACCAGGTATAATTATCAAAAGAGGACTTTTATTCGGGTTGTAATGTACATGCTAAGGGTTTATAAGGGCGTGAATAAGACATGGGAAATATATACTGGAAATGATTTTATAATATACATGTCGACAAGTCCAAGAAACCCATGTTGCTAGTTACGACAATCCACAAACCCGCGAGATAATCGAACATCTCAATCCTCGAACTCTTACAAATGGTATAACGATACGCCTCACATCAACTTTTATTCATACTTCACTTTTTTCGATTTTTTTTCACTCTTTTTTTTCATTTCATTTTTTTTCAAGAACTAACAATTCCCTCACACTTAGTATAAGCATACACCATAAAAAATAAGAAACACGAAGCTGCGCATCTTCATCTTCGTCAAAATGGCACATCACCCACAACAAAGTCCGAACAAACTATGAGCAAAAATCAATCAATCACACCAAGCAACTAGCAACCAATCATAGGGACTTTAGACAAGGGGTAAGCCTAGGCTAAAGGTTATATATTTTTGTACCTTTTTCTCTATATTTTCTTAATGAGAAAAATGAATAGAATGGCTCAGCGAGTTAAACTAGGGGTATCTAGCACTAAAGATGAGTGCTAACATAAGGTTTTATTTGGGTGGTTAGCTAATCAGTGTAACCAACTAAAAGAATATGTTAAATGGATATGCTAATTTGGGTTAAATCCTAAGTTGCCTCTTTATCAGATAAAAACACCTATATCACGCGAACGTGATCTCATTGCGGCCTCGTAATGATTTCAAGCACAAGTTCTAGAATCAATAAATCACCGGCACACTCTTAATCAAAGGAATCAAGCATAAAATACGTATGCTATATACAGGCTTAAAATCCTCACATATTTATTGGAATGGTTATAAATGCGCAAGTAATGTTATCAATCCCGAGTTGGATCTGCTTTATCAATCGGGACACATCTTTGATTTCAAAACTTTATTTATTTACTACATTTTTATTCTAGCATATTAACCTAAGTGGCAAATTTTTTTTAAAAACAAGAATAGATTTTTAGATTACCGAGGGCGAACAAAAGTTACAAATTAATAATGAGTCTGATTTTTCAATTCATTTTCCCCCCACACTTAAGTTGAGCATTATGCGTAATTAGAAAATAACTTAAAAGTGGGACAAACGAGAAAAATAAATATAAGAGAAACAAGACTTCCCGGAGCTCATAAGTGCTCGGTTGAATTCTGAAAGATACGACGCAAAACAAAACGCCGTCATGTGTATTCTACCACATATAATATAATTATCCAAATATATCGGCTCCCAAATGTAATAGTACCACTGATCCAAGCTCCACTTATTTATTTAATCTGCAAAATAAACACAACTACAAAAACCATAAAATACAAAAGCGCACTTTCGTAGGCAACACGGTTGCATTTAGCGTATGCAACAAGCCTTTAAACCCCTCGGTGGCCCGAGTGGACGAGTTATAGTCTCGTAAGAGTTTTCAGCGAACACACCCACAAAGTTCAAACAATTTTTTTATTTTATTTATTTTTTTTCGTTTAAAATTTATACACAATTTTACTAAAACAAGTACACACAAAACATTACGAAATGAAAAGTAAAACAAAAAGAAAAATATAATAACTAGTATTCAAGCATTCAAATCACATACGGAAGCAAAAATAAAGGTGAAAATAAAATATTTTTGGAATTTTTAATTTATACGCAAACACACACAAGGTTCGAAGACCTTTAACAACTATATAAAAAAATGGGTTTTATTTTTTATATTTTTAGCACACAATAATTATATAAGGTAAATAGTAAAAAAAATTATATATATTTTTTTCAGACCAGAAGTGCGTCGCACTTGAAAGAAAGTGCGGCGTACATCGAATCTAATTATTTATTATTTTTCAAAAATTCAAAATACCATGGCGGGGAAAATTGATACAAGTGCGCCGCACAACAACATATGTGCGGCGGTTTTATTATGACAAAAACATATTTTTAGAATTTTTCACTTATTATTTAATGTCACAAATACAAACACATGCAAACACAAACACACCAACTAAACAAAAGAAAATACAAATCTATTTTTTAAGATTTTAAAGTTTTAACATTTTTATGCCTTTTTTTTAACGCAGGCAAACATACACAAAAAGGCAAGCATGCAGAAACAAACAAACATATAACAAATATTCACAGAAGATAAGACAAAAATAAAAATGCATCTGATTTATTTTTATACAGAATCAATATTTTTGGATGTTGAGAAAACACGACACACTTAATAACAAGTGCGGCATACTATGAGTTTTGACAACAAATTTTTAGAGTTTTAATAGATGCACACAAGAAAAACTAAAATCTAACAAAAGCATGATTTTTATTATATAAACAAGAACATGCTAAAAGCAAAAAAGAAAGTAAAAATAACATAGTGTTAGGAACACGAAAGTGTCAGTCGCTTCCATAAATAACAGTCGTTAGCTCGTTAAGTAATTTTTGAAAACTTACATAGTTAGTTAGAAAAGTCCCATGGATTAATCCATGCAAGCCCACGCCCACGTGCCATTTGTAAGTATAAATACACCTCTCCATGCCTTGGAGAGGTGGTTGGTTGGTTGTATTTTCACATAGTTATTCATTTCATGTTCTTGTCTTTCTCTCTTTAAAATACTTCATTCCTTCCCACTTTCTCTCTCTAGTTCTTGTTGTTAAGAGATTACTAATATTCTTCAATTGGTATAAAGAGCCATAAAGTGGTGTGTTTAGTCTTTGTGTTTATTTTTTTTGGTTCGTTTGTTTACTCGCAAAAATCGTCCTTTATTTCTTATATTTTCTTTGGTTTCAAAGCTATTGTGTACACTAAAGGATTATTTACCTTGGTAAATCTGGTCTAGTATCTTTATGATATAGGTGTAGAAGCTTAGAATCAATAAAAACATCATTTTTGTCATTTTTTGTGTTCAAAAACCTTATAAAGAGCAAAATCTTGATTTTAAATTTTTCGGCTAAAATATTAAAGTTCTCATTTTTCTAGTTCTTATAGGTTTAGTAACACTAGTTGTACAAGTATTTTTGCAAAACAACCATCAGTAGGGTATCTTTTTGTGTTTATAAATTTTTGGGTTTCGAAATAGAGGAAGTCGAACAACTGAAGTCGAACAACTGAATTCGAACAACTGAGACGAACAAATGAATTCGAACAACTCAAGTCAAACAACCTGAGTCAAACAACCCAAGTCGAACAACCTGAGTCGAACAACTCACTTCAGTTGAAACCGAAAGACTCACTTAAGTGGAAACCGAACAACTCA
>BQNB010056337.1:28180-38706 GCA_026074375.1 Tanacetum coccineum | reverse complement strand
AATAAATTAGTCATCATTTTTAATTAAAAGCGTTTGTTGATAACGCGAATATTCGTGTTGAAATCCATTTTATTTTGGACAAAGTGTATAAAATATTTCTGAAATATTATCAAATAAATACTCATTTTTATCAGAAAAATGATTCGAAAAACAATGGCGCGAGTTTCGAGATTTGAATCGTCCGTTAGGTCGCTCAAATGAGTCCCGAACCGTTTTTATAAAAACTATAATAAAAATGTTACACTTTAACCCCTCAACTATTATAAACTTTTTACTTTCTTTTATATATATATAATTATACTCATTTCATTTTTCATTTCATCTCTTATATACACACACACTCATATAACTCTCTCCCCCTCTCATAATTATCCGGCCACCGGAACCACCGCCGCCACCACCTCCGGTCACCGGAAAAGTTTTCCGGTGACTTTTCCGACCAAACCCAAAGATGCTCCTCATTAACGGATCTACCCGATCCCCACCATCACTCGCCCTCACTCGCCTTAAAACACCACCATCACCACCACCGAACCCACGCTACTACCACAGCCACCGTGGGGTGCGTGTGGTTATAAAAAGGGTGCGTTTTGGTTCGGGTTTAGCAGCAGGGGGGTTGGGTTGGGTTGGTTATGAACAAAAGAGGTGGGTTCGGGTTTAGGTTATAACAACCAAGGGGCGTTGGGTTTGGCTGTCAAAACAGCGACCCGGGTTGGGTCATCGGGTTGGCTGTGGGACATCCGGGTATAGCCGGGGGAAAGGGTTGTTTTGGTTTGTTATAAGCACCATGGGTGCATCCGGAATTGTTTTAAATAAGCAAAAAGGGTGCGGGTTGGTTTGTAACAGATTAGGGTGCGTTTGGCTATCATAAACAGCCGAGGGGTTGTTGGGTTGGCTCGGGACAGCCGGGGCAAGGGTTGTCGGGTCGGGTTAAGGGTTAACAACCACTGGGTGCGTTTGGTTTAACTATGGCAGCTAGGCTGCGTTTGGTGTAGTAGAAAACGAACCAGGGTGTGTTTGGTTTTATTATACACGCACAAGGGTGCGTTTGGCTGTCCGTCAGCCGGGGTGCGTCGAGTTGTGGGATGACACCAAAATAAAGTGAGTTTAGTTAACGCGAAAATATATAAATTGTTTCATTTAATCGATTTATATATAATGTGATGAAAAATATTATAATTTGCGCGGTCTAGTTAAAATATGAAATAAATATTAAAACGGGAATTATATTAATGTATAAGTGATATTGGACATATTTGAGACGAGAGTTGGACCAAAAATGGACCTTGACACCTTTTATACCGAATAATAAATATCAAAAATCGAAACATAAGATTCGGGAATCGAGATGTTGATAAATTATATTTTGATTTACAAAATATAACAAATTATAATTATACGGATGTTTTGATATAAAACGGGACTTTTAAGTTCAAATAACGAAGAAACTGGAGTGTAATCGGAATATACATTTTAGTGGGAAAAATATGTTATTTTTAATATATATTAAAAATGACACATTTATTAATTAAACGATTTGAACACTTTCGGGTCCGTTTCAGCCTTCCGGCGAAACATGAAAGTTGTTTGAAATGGCATTTTACTTTGCCGCGAGGCTTATCGGCTTTAGACTGCTTTAAAAGTTAAGATATAGCGGGTCAAAAACTAAAGGTCGGTTAATATATTATTCAATAATAGTTATATAGATCATTGCTTGGATTCTAAAAACGAAGGTCAAAAATAATAACTTTCAGTAAATGATTGAGAAAAGTTAGGATTGGACGAAAAATAGAAAATATTTACATAAATATAACTAAGGTTTAAGGTTTAAAGGACGCGTCAAGTGGATTTCTCACACATGTATATATGTATGGTATCAATACATATAATAATATGTATGATCTTCGTGGTAACGATGTAACGCGTCGTTGACGTATTTAATACGTGAATTATAATCGAACAAAATGACATAAATATAGTCTGGTCGAGATCATTGGCAGATTCCAGTTTGTGATTTAATTGGATTAATTGATTGTGTCTTTATCAATGTGAGTTCGTAGACCTCACTTTTTAATATTTTGACTGCTTTATTAACCCGCGAGGGGTATACAAGCTTGTCTACAAATCCTTAACTTAGCTCGTGATTTATCTATAACAATGTGATTGTTTTAAGGGATTTTGATCAAGGTGAGTTTATAGCCCCATGTTTTACTGGTTTTACATATATTTGGGGTGAGAACATGCTTGTTTGCAAATGCATTTACATGGTTGATTACAAACTTGGTTTCATACCTTGCCACATACTCATTTACATACACGTTTATGAAATTGTTTACATACTCATTACAAACTCAATTACGTGATTGATATCACACTCTTTCTACTTATGGATTTAAGTACTTAACGCTGTTTATGAATACAATGCTTTGGTTTTATAAATGGACGCAAGTGTATATTTTATATTGATTACGTGTTTGCCTAAGTAATTTGAATCCTATATGCCCAGTATCATGAACTGTCAATTGCATAGATGTAGTGGTGAATTACATTATGTGAGCGTGAGTGTTATTAGTAGATCTATTTGAGATTGAACATCTGTGGGAGAGATGGCATGAAATTTATATAGTGCGGGCACGGAATTTATATAGTGCGGGCACGAAATTTATATAGTGCGGGCAATGTCACGGAATTTATATAGTGACTCATATCGTCGAGCTTCAGTGTCATGAGCTTAGGGAAACGTAATGTAAATTTTGGTAATAAGTGCAGTTTGCTTTATCGCAGGGAAAGTCTTGCGGTCCTACATTTATACATTTTTGTGGCTATTATAAAGGATTGAAATAGTCATGCATATTTTACAAACCTTTGGTTTAACATTTATATTTAAACTAATCTATGAACTCACCAACTTTAATGTTGACACTTTTAAGCATGTTTTTCTCAGGTGAATTAGATGCTTGGATTATTTGATGTGCATTGGAGTCTATACATACAAGCTTTCATTGTGATCAATTATGGGACATGATATATTATATACAGATTTGATTAAATCAACAATGTATAATTTTCAAACGACACCTAAGGTCGTTCTCTTTGTAATCTCATTTTGTGTATTACGAAGTAACACCCCAATGTGGTATTATTATAATTTATTTTTTATTTATATTGATTAATTGGTATTTAATAATTTAATATTTGGGGGGAGGTGGATTTTTATCTATTTTTGGGCTTGCCGTTGCGTGTAATATGATTTTTGGGGGTGTTACAGAATTGTATCAAGCCTGTTTAAAGAGAACTAAGGTTTCATATTTTACCCAAGACTATAACCGTATTCACAAATTTGCAACGCAACAAACATTTTCAAAGCGCATACACACTACTTTCTTATGTGCTACATTACGATTTTTGGCATTAAGTATGCGTACGTGGCATCACATAATATAATAATATATGTATAAAATTGCTTTATCACTCTTTTCGCGTATATCGTAAACGGCTTATTTATATAAGAGTTATTTAATATAAATACCGGAGCGTTTCTTAAACATTTGAGTTGACACAAAGTCTCAATTATACCTCAACAATCGTAAGTTAAACGATGTCTCAATTAAATCCTCATAGCATTTGAGTTATAACAAGGTCTCCATTTTACTTCTTAGACATTGTGAGTTGCATACGCGCGAGTAGCGAGCGCCAGAGCTGAGAGCAGAGCGCTCGCGCATTGTACGCGTATAAACAATGGTCTCTAAGAATACTTATTTTCTTCATAGCATTAGACTTATATTGTATTGACAACGGAGACCGTCATAATTTTGTTTACATGGAATTATGTATGACATCTAAGTATTAAAGTCTTGTATAGGCGGGACTTGTAATATGAGGATTGATATGATGATTGCTGTATTAACAAAGCCCGTCACAGTCCTGTTTACACGGGATTGTGTATGAATCTAAGTATTACAAGTCTTGTATAGGCGGGACTTGTAATATGAGGATTGATATGATAATTGCTGTATTAACAAAGCCCGTCACAGTCCTGTTTACACGGGATTGTGTATGAATCTAAGTATTGCAAGTCTTGTATAGGCGGGACTTGTAATAGGAGGATTGATATGGTAATCACTATACTGATTTGTTTATAGAGATCTTATACCTTTTTTTAACATCAAAAAACCGAGACTCATTAATTAACCTTGAACTCTATTTGATCTTCGCCTGGCAGTTTTTACTTCCATCCCCCCCCACCCCCCCCCCACCCCCCACAGCTTCCACACCAAAGACAGTTTTAAATCACTCGTCCCATACTCAGTAGAGCACATGCATCGTCATGTCATCCATCACCTTGAAGGTTATGAGAGTACGCGTATTACACCAGGAATTATTAAGTAGGATGGTTTATAATTTTATTTATGAAAGATTGGACGCCTCTTCAGTTAAATAAATACCATTATAAATCACCGAACCATAAGTTATCATTTCTTACTTACATAAATTTGGACGCTTCTTTATGTAAAATAGGGAAATTATAAATGAGTGGGCTTTAAATGGTAATCGGAATCCGATATGACACGAATATGAACCAGAAAATCGATATATTCATCAGAAATCCGTTAAAGGTATAGAGACACGAACGGGTCTTCAACTCAGCAAAATCTTAAGGGCCTCACTTGGAGCTCCATCCATTCTTAATTATTACTTTGCCATTGCAAAGTCCTTGGCAATCACGAAGCAGTCTGTGGAGCTAACAGACGAGTGCAATATCCCATCACCATTGTTTATATATTGGACGTTATGGTCCGCTACTGTTTGGGTCCTGGAGTCGTCCCGACGATACAACTTTATCCTATAGGTAATGCAACTCCTCTACAAACGAGATAAAAGACCTATCGACAAAAGATAGTTGGTACCTATTCATTCGTGCCACTAGTAAGGAAGACTTAGGTACGCGATACATTACTAGTACTGCCAAGAACTGCAGTTGAGCGTGCTTGAGTGATGAGGTAGCACTGGTTTGGTGTACCACCCCCCTGCTGGAAGTCCCCAAGCAAGGCCACAAAAGCAAAGCGATGAGCATAGCGGGCAAAACGAGACAATAAAGAGTCTGAGTAGCGTGATATTCCCGAGTGAGAGCGATACCATGGTATGTTTAATATCAATCATAAAACTGTAACGATATTTTTTCAAAATATTCTACCTTGATGGTTATATATCCTGGTACTAATCTTAGCCAAACTTTTTGGTATGTTTAGAGAGTGTCGAAACATCAAATCTGCAGAAGAAAGTTATCATCGTCTTCCTTAAGAAACGGTTTATCAGCTTTTAAAAATTTCTCGTCACACAATCCGGATAACACAAAATTTAATCTCGGGATATACAGAGATTTTCTTTAAGGGGTAGGTAGCAAGTAACATCCGAGAATTTTCCGAATTTAGTAATGACTGATTTACATCTTTGACTTTTAGGGTCTGGCTTGACTTATAAGAACGACCATCTAAATTCACGTTATCACACGACTCGAACTCTAAGAATTGATGTGGAATGACATTCCTGACATCTATTAGTTTTGCCCGAACCGTGGAAACCGAGCCGAAAAGGGCCAAACAGCACCGCAAAAACATTAATCGAACAGTATATCATACGCGGACACACAAAAACAATTAAATTTGTTTTTTAATACTAATGATTGTGGGGTTGGTTGTATATTCAGTATTTATTTAATAAAAATATTAAATAAATTAGTCATCATTTTAATTAAAAGCGTTGTTGATAACGCGAATATTCGAGTTGAAATCCATTTTTATTTCGGACGAAGCAAAACCGGTTCATAAAATAAATAACAAATATTTTATTAAATGTTATAAAATATTTATGAAATAATATCAAATAAATACTCATTTTTGTCAGAAAAATGATTAGGAAAACAATGGCGCAAGTTTCGAGATTTGAATCATCCGTTAAGTCGCTCAAACGAGTCCCGAACCGTTTTTATAAAAACTATACCAAAAATGTTACACTTTAGGTCCCTCAACTATAATAACTTGTCACTTTAGTTATATATATATATAACTTATATATCTTTTTTCATTTCATCACATTTATACACACACACTTTTATAACAAACACTCTCCCCTCTCCACTCTCTTCTCCGGCAAATCCCCACCACCGACCGCCGTCCCCGAATAACACCGAGCCGCCTGCCGGAAAACTTTTTCAGCGGAGTTTTCCGACCAACACCAAATATACTCCTCATTTACCGATCTACCCGATCCCCTACACCACTCTCCTTCACGCGCCTTATAACACCAACAACACCATCATCGTCATCACCATGACACCACCACCATCTCCCTCACCTCCTCACCACCGCCACCTTCACAGCCACCGTGGGGTGCGTGTGGTTATAAAAAGGGTGCGTTCGATTTGGGGTTTAACACCTCAAAAGGGTGCGTTTGATGTTATAAATACAACAAGGAGTGTTTGTTGCTTCGGCTGTTAAAGAAGCCGGGGGGTGTCGGGTTGTGGGTTGACAGCCGGGGTGCGACAAGGGGGTGTGGGTTTGTTTGGTTCGGTTATAAAAACCACCAGGGGTGCGTTTTGGTTTTTACTAGCACCGAGGGTGTGTTGGGTTGTGGTACCAGAGGTCTAGACCGACAGGTAGTTGGTATTCTGTCACCATAAAGGGTAGCGTCCGATGTTTGGCACTCACAGCCGCAAAAGGGCGGTTGGTTCGTGTAAGAACAAGCCCACAAAAAGGGCGTTTGGTTCTTGTGTTATCCGGGGACCACCGGGGGGAAACGAGTGTGTCGGGTTGGGTTTGACAGCGGGGACAGCCGGGGTGTCGGGCTAGGCTCGGGACAGCCGGGGGTGTTTGGATGTCGGGTTTGGTTCGCGGGTCAGCACCACAAAAGGGTTGTTTTGGTTTGTTATAAGCACCATGGGTGCATCCGGAATTGTTTTAAATAAGCAAAAAGGGTGCGGGTTGGTTTGTAACAGATTAGGGTGCGTTTGGCTAAGGGTTTAGCACCGAAGGGTGTGTTTGGTTTGGTTGGTAAAACAGCCAGGGTGCGTTTGGTTTACCAACGCAGCGGGTGCGTTTGGTTTACCAACGCAACGGGTCCGTTTGGTTTAACTATGGCAGCTAGGCTGCGTTTGGTGTAGTAGAAGACGAACCAGGGTGTGTTTGGTTTTATTATACACGAGACTAGGGTGCGTTTGGCTTAACAGCCACGCACAAGGGTGCGTTTGGCTGTCCATCAGCCGGGGTGCGTCGAGTTGTGGGATGACACCGAAATAAAGTCGTGGTCGAGATCGTTGCAGATTCAGTTGTGATTTAATTGGATTAATTGATCGTGGTCTTTAATCAATGTGAGTTCATAGCCTCGCTTTTCAATCTTTTGAATATTTTATAACCCGCGAGGGGATACATGCTTGTCTACAAATTCTTATACTTACTCGGTTATCTTATAACAATGTGATTGTTTTAAGGGATTTTGATCAAGGTGAGTTTATAGCCCCATGTTTTACTGGTTTTACATATATTTTTGGGGTGAGAACATGCTTGTTTACAAATGCATTTACATGATTTATTACAAATTGGTTTACATACTTATTTGCATAGCTCGCTATGGGATACATTATTTGACTTCATTTTTGGTCACAAATGCATACTTTACATTTGAAATGATTTCGGATTAGCTTAGGCTGATTGAACTGATAACAATTACATTACTGCCCGGGTGTTCTTGGAGGGGACACCGGTAACGGGAGTATACATATACGCATTATTTGTATCCCTGCCCAAATTAGGGTAAATACAAGTCTACGTCACAGCGTCATGAACTGTAAATCACTTGGAGGGTGAGCGCGAATGTTATGAAATAGAGATGATTAGGGATGTGGATCCCTGTTCGGTGTGATTAGCGATCACTTGGGTAAACGAACATTTAGATCTATTCGGGGATTGACAATCCCGTTTAAGGGTGATAACTTCACCAGGTAATCGATAACGTTAAACAATCGGGGACTCATTGTTGGGGATTACAGGGCCCCCCAACCACATATCATACTTGGAACATTTGGTGAACATTACATCTTGTCATGCACTCTTTATAATCTTTGGGTAGGATTTTTACATAGTTCTGTGATATACGTGGTTTACATTCATATTTAAACTAATTATGAACTCACCAACTTTTAATGTTGAGACTTGTAAAGCTGTTTTTCTCAGGGGATTTAGATGCTTGGACTATTTGATGTGCATTGGAGTCTTTACATTCAAGCTTTTCATTGTGATGCAAATTTCTGGGACAAATGTATTATTAATTTCAGAATTTTTATTGGAATTAACAATGTTATTATTAAAACGACACCTAGTGGTCGTTCTCTTGTATTATTGTGTGTATTACGAAGTAACACCCATTTGGTTATTACGCTCGCTGTAAAGTGATTTTGGGGGGTGTTACAGATTGGTATCAGGAGCAATGGTTATAGAGAACTAGGTTGCATATTTTACCCTAGACTTAACTGTCTTTCACAATTATTGCTTCACAACAAACATTTTCCAAAGTGCATACGCGCTTATCTTGTTATGTGCATTCATTACGTGCTTGCATTGAATGTACGTGGCATACATATATATGATATATATATATGCTTGCTTTCCTTTCGCGTATATCGTACGATTATTTATATAAGAGTTATTTATATAAATACCGGAGCGTTTCTTAAGACATTGTGAGTTGCACAGTGGTCTCAATTATATGTCAGACATTGTAAGTTAAACAATGGTCTCATTTGTTCTCAGGACTTGTAAGTTAAACAATGGTTCTTAAGAATATTTATTTTTTCTTATATTTTATATAATATTCGTATTTCGCGCAAGGCCGTTATAATTTGTTTATATCGGAATTGTGTATGAAATCTAAGTATTGCACGTATTGTATAGGCGGGACTTTGTAATAGGTGGATCGACGATATGGTAATCACTATACTGATTTGTTTATAGAGATCTTTACCTTATTTACTCTAACCGAGTACTCATTAATTATCTTGAACTTTATTTGATCTCGCCTGGCAGTTTTTACTTCCAGCTTCTAAAGACGAGTTTTAAATCACTCGTCCCATACTCAGTAGAACACATGCATCGTCATGTCAACTACCTTGAAGGTTATGAGAGTACGCGTATTGCACCGGGAATTATTAAGTAGGATGATTTATAATCTGTTTATTTAAAAGGATTGGGACGCCTCTTCAGTTAAATAAATAAATTATAAATCACCGAACCATAAGTTTATCATTTCTTACTTACATAAATTTGGACGCTTCTTTATGTAAATAAGAAATAATAAATGAGTGGGCTTAATGGTATCCGATATGACACGAGTATGAACCTAAAATCGATAATCATCAGAATCCGTTGAAAAAGGTTTGGAAGCACAATAGTGTCTTGCCACTCCGCATAAATCTTAAGGCCTCATTTGGAGCTACCTTATCTCATTTTAAATTATTACTTATGACATTGCAAGTCTTTGCAATCACGAACTGTCTGTGGAGCTAACAGACTGAGTGCAATATCCCGTCACCATTTGTTATAGTATTGACGTTATGGTCGCTACTGTTGGGTCCTGGAGCGGTCCCGACTGATACAACTTTATCCAATAAGTAATGCAACTCCCCTTAAACGAGATAAACACCTATCGACGAAGCAGATAGTTGGACTATTCATTTCGGGTCACTAGTAAGAAGACTTAGGTCGCGATACATCCTAGTACTGCCAAGAACTAGCAGTTGAGCATGCTTGAGTGAGAGTAGCATCGGTTTGGGGTGAATGTATAGAGAGAAATGAGAGAGTTTTCTTTTGTGTTTTACACCTTAGGAATGTGTTTTGTATGTTTTTCTTACTAGTTAAGCCTTTATATAAGGTTTAACTAAGGTTAAGAAACTCTAGTTAAGTTAACTAGGGTTAAGTTAAAGAAAAATATCTAAAAGATATTTTAGATAAATATCTAATAAAAAAAAAAAAACACATAATTATTTATTGTTAAATTTTAAATATCTTATAAATATCTAATAAATATCTTATAAATATCTTGTTTAAATTAAACGCGAAAGCTTATATGACCAAGGTTGAGGAACAAAGATGACACGGCTCATAAAATGATATTTTATGATCATAAGAATAATAGCGAGACATGTCGTAAATTTTTACAATGCTCGAAACAATTAACGAACGCGCGATCAACCGTTGACTCGCGAAAGCATGCGGGCAAAGCAGACAATATTGTGGTCTGAGTAAGCGGGATGTTCGAGTGAGAGCGATACCAGTGGTGTTAATATCAATCATAAAACTTGTGATATGGATTATATATCCTGGTCAACTTAGCCAAACTTTTGGTATGTTGAGAAGTGTCGAAACATCTAATCTTGCTGAAGAAAGTTATCATCGTCTTGTGGTATGTGCTTAAATACACATACCTTTTACCTTTAAAAACGAGCTAAAATAATCAAAAACGGACTTAAAATGCCA
>BQNB010056337.1:0-11789 GCA_026074375.1 Tanacetum coccineum | reverse complement strand
GATATTGCCACCTACGTTAGTAAGTGCCTGACTTGCGCCAAGGTGAAGACTGAACATCAGAAGCCGTCAGGTTTACTCCAACAACCCTAAATCCCTGAATGGAAATGGGAGAAGATAACTATGGATTTTATTTCTGAACTCCCGAGAACCCCAAGTGGTTATGACACGATATGGGTTATTGTCGATCAATTAACTAAGTCGGCTCACTTCCTGCCAATAATGAAGACTAATAGTATGTAGAAATTAACACAACAGTATTTGAAGGAGATCGTTTGTAGACACGGGGTACCTGTATCAATCATATCTGACAGAGATAGTCGATTTGCCTCAGTATTCTAGAGATCACTTCAAAACGCCTTAGGAACAGAAGTGAATATGAGCACTGCCTACCACCCATAAACAGATGGGTAGAGTGAGAGAACAATTTAGACCTTGGAAGACATGTTGCAGGCATGTGTGATTGATTTTGGTAAGAATTGGGATCAACATTTACCCCTAGTTGAATTTGAAGCACTCTACGGACGAAAGTGTAGATCTCCTATTTGTTGGAGTGAAGTTGGAAATAGCCAACTCATAGGGCCGGAGCTAGTTCAAGAAACGACAGAAAATATTGTACAAATCAAAAATCGCTTATTGACCGCTCGTAGTCGTCAGAAGAGTTATGCGGATGTAAGGCGAAAACCGATGGAGTTTAGTGTAGGGGACATGGTCATGTTAAAGGTGTCGCCTTGGAAGGGCGTGATCCGTTTTGGTAAAAGAGGAAAGTTAAGTCCACGGTACATTGGGCCATTCAAGATAATCGAGAGGATTGGTCCTGTGGCTTACAAGTTGGAGTTACCTGAGAAACTCCGTGGGATTCATAGTACGTTCCATGTCTCTAATCTCAAAAGGTGTTTGGCGGATGAGAATTTGATTATCCCGCTTGAAGAAATTCAACTCGATGACAAGTTGCATTTTATAGAAGAACCGGTTGAAATTATGGATCGTGAAGTAAAGCAACTCAAGCAAAGTCGTATCCCCATCGTTAAAGTTCATTGGAACTCGCGACGAGGTCCGGAGTTCACGTGGGAACGAGAAGACTTCTTTAGAAGCAAATATCCGCACTTATTCTCGGACAAGAAAAGGACGAGTATGAGGAATCGAGCACCGGGACGGCGCTCCCGTAAGGAGGGGAGGATGTAAAACCCCGTATTTAAGGTCACTATTTAATTTAAATTTATAATTAAATTTTATATTTTTAATCATTCATTTTATTTTCTTAAACGATTTTTAATAAAATCGTCAATTTTATAAACCCTCGCGAGTATTTACAAGCTAATTCGTCCGTTATGTCAATCGAGAAATCACGAATGCCGACTTTTAACCGTTAGGATTTATTTATTTTATTTTAATTATTTTTCACCTTTTATTTGTGTTAGACTTAAACCGAGTTAAAACTTTCGTTTTTATAAAAAGTGATGGGTTAAATAAAATTTTGGGCCGGGATTCACTAATATAATTTTGTTAGTATAAAAATTAGCCCATCAAACCCTTCTCTCTACCCCATACCGGCGGCCCAACTCTAAACCCATATACCCTTTTTATTTTTTTAAGCCCATTACCCCACTCCCTTTGAGCCGGTTAGATAAGCCCAAACACCACCCCTTATATTTTTTTTATATACACCGATCCACACATATAAACTCATAAATATTGAACCCATAGAAAATAACGTATCAATCTCTCTGCTCTTCCCTCTGTTCGTTGCCTGGTAACACAACACCATCACCATCATCTACCAATCTTCATCAAATCCCCTCCCTTATTATCCTAAAACCTTTATAAATTAACCCTAATCATCCTTTATAAATTTTAATCAACCATGCATAAAGTTTTTAAGATTTTTGGTTTTTATAAAAATTAATTATCTTCAAGATTAGTGAATTATTGTGGAAGAAAAGGAGCCTTGGGTGTTATTCTAGTGAATATTAAAGATTTTGTGTTCAAGAAGGTTAGGGTTCTTTGTGTTTGGTGTCTTTTTTGCCGTGGCCAAGAACATCAAAACCATAGGGGTTTTGTTGTGATCATCTACAAAATTCTATTGTGTTACTTTGTGGGTAAAATTTCTTAAATTTCTATTTTGATTAAATATATATATGATACATGTTATGAAATTTAATGTTGAGAATCCTTATTAGTGCAAGCATAATGTGTTTTGAGATTATTCAATGATTTAGCATATTGAGGATGATGGTTAGGCTAGTTTAGGCGTGTTGAATATGTTTTTGATGCGAGAAATTGATGAATAAAGGATGTTATTAAGTACCATTTTAAACCAGAAAGTTCAGCTGGGCGTTGGAAAAATTGTGGTTTGATTGAATAGGTTTTGAGCTAGGATTAGCTTAGGTCTTATCCATAGCTTCGCCGCGCTAATTCGCGCGCCTTGTAACTGCTAATAACGAATCCTACACGTTGGTTTGAAGTTTGGAAAAAAGTCTCGGCAAAATTCTGCATAACCATTTTTAATCCGAATTTTAGGGCCACTTTAGGATGTCATAACTTGGTCATGCCTATAGCATTGATAGGTTTGCAGGACATTATGGATAACTACGTCGAATGTACTTTCCAATGAACTAGGCCTCATCGAATTTCAAGGTTTTAAAGTGGGTCAAAAGGCAATTGTAAACCCAAGTGTCAAAACTGAGTTTGCTGTCCTGAATTTCAGTTGTAGAGATAGGCTGTGCAGACGGGTCAAAACATCATATTTTTCTACAAAATTTAAACTGGAAGTTTCCCATGATATGTGTGACCTCCTGGAATTTTTCCAGATTTTTGTGATTTTTTTTCAGGGGCTTTCTGCTGTCCTACTTTTACAAGGTTCCTGCTGAACCAAAACTGGACATTATACATTGCAACATTATTTGAAAATAGTTAAGATGATCATAGAGTTTAACGCCAACTATAGTGAGATAACAATACATATAGGTATTTAGAAATAAGAGTTGGACAAGAGATGAAGTCGCTTGGGGTTTCATTAGGTGATAGTTAGTAACTTGAAAAATTGGCAAAGTTTTAGAAAATGCAAGTTGGAAGATTCTTAAGTTATCTTGGATTCTCGACATGAAATTTTTATACATGTAAGATTATAAACATGTTAATCATGTATTGTATTATATATAAAAGTATACTTATGTTATTAAACTTGATTTCTAAAACGCAAACCATTATTATTATAGGTCGTGATTGACTTGTCGCTTCCTTCTCTTTACGTGATTTCTCGGTTGGCACTTCTATTCACTGTGAGTTCATAGCCTCGCCTTTCTAACTTTAAATGTTTTATTAAACCCCGCGAGGGAGATACATGCTTGCTTTGAAAATATGAACACAAGTTGTTTTAGTATGCTGGACCCGATTACATATTGATTTCATTGAGTAGCTATTGCCAAAAGACCCTAATTTCATGAACTGTTAATTGCCTATGATGGGTGAACGCTTGTACAAATAAATAGATCTATTGGGTTTGAAAGCCCTGTCCGGGGGTATGTATCCTTAAGAGAACACCCACTCAACGGGCAATTTGTATTGAGAATTTAGGTATAAGGCAATAATACCTAGTCGTGGGGCTAATATATCATGAACATACACCTACCGCGCCCCCTCCACACCCCGGTCCCAAGATACAATCTCCAAACTTACACAGTCCCACTACCCACGACCTTATTGTGCTCCACTCTTTCCATCCCGCAACACAAAACTGAAGTACAAGGATACAGATCAATATCTTATCACCATATTCAAGAAAAACAACTATGTCAAAACCTGAACAACCATTCTCTTATATGATAAATCTTGTGTTCACCTAATAAAGAACCATTAAACATCATATAAACACAATGAAATCACACAACCCAATCATAAGACAAATTAAAAATCAATTATCTCTCATGTCATCAAGTGTGAAGTACCCCAAGGCGCGGTATGAGAGGAGCATGTCGCGAATTATTTTTGATAAAGCTGTTTTTAAGTATCTATTCCCACAAACTACAATGAAAAAAATATAGAGGTTTATAACACCATGAATGAAGATATGTACGATACAGAGTGCATCCAAAAGCCACCACACAGATCATACTTTTGGAATGGAACATAGTTAACTAACGTCTCTTAATAGAGGACGCACAAAAGAAAAAAAAAGTGTAATATACTAGTTAGCCATAAGTAAAAGTAACTCCAACCAATTGAATGTTCACCTGACTGCGACAGCACATGTGTTTATTAACCACACACTCCCCGATTAACTCATTACTCCAAATCCCCCCACCCACTGAAGACCTAAACACGTTTACCCCCCCTTTCAGCCAATAACCCCCACAATCAAAACCTTTTTTCCATGGTACCTACAGCAAACAACAACGTATATAAAGGAGGAACCTAACCTTTTCAAAGTAAGGATCCTAAGGATATGATCATACGTTGATATAACTTGCCAGAAACCTAAACCATTTTAGATAAATGTCACCACGTACCAACAGTTGGACATAATGGGCACCAAAACATACACAGCAATACCCGACCTACAACCGTAAATTACCATTAATAAATACTTAAATTAACACATAACGATCACCAAACATACACCCCTATCACAAATAATACCCACTTAGTACTCGCTTAAATGTTGACGCATGCCCCTCTGCCCATCCCACACACCCCCCTTAGCAGCGTCATCCCAACGCCCCCCCCAAACCCTACATAACCCAAAAATGTCCCACACTTTTACATCTGTCCTTGCCAACATGTCCCAACCCTGCCCACCCCACCACCAAAATCCAGTACCCAACACCCTATCTACTCAACCTACACACCCATTTCCAATGCACAATAATCAAATACCCCAACCATTTGCCTACCTCCCGCGAAGACACATCCACCCAAAAAATCCTGCCGTCACAAAATCCTAAGACCCTCAAGCCCCCTCTACCACCACCTCGTTCCCGATTACCCCTCAAAATACCCCCCACACAAGTACCCCCCCCATCCCCTCACAATTCAAACCAACCCCGTGAAACACACCCACAACACCCCCCACCACACCCGAGGACCCGAAGACAACCCTAACAAAGTAATTCTCCTTCAAAAGACACTACCAAACCACCAGATAAAGCCCATCCATCATCAAAATTACCACTCCCCCAAACGAGCATCTCTGTAAGGCAAATCGCAACCAGCCTCCAAAACCACCAACCGGTACCGAAACCTGTATCTCATATCTACCCCATCGCCCACCAAAAAAACATTCCCTCCCATCCCAAAACCCCCCCCAAATCCCCAAATGTGTTCACCCCCTATCCATCCCACTTAACCATTCCTCCAATGCCCCCCCCGCAAACCAAACGCATCATGATCTCCCCCTACTGTAACCCAATCCCTCAAACCTCCCAACGAACCCTCCTTCCACCATCCCCCCACACTACTACTCCCCGGCCAACAACCCCATACAGTCAAGCCGAAACACACAACATAGCCTTCAAACCCTCACCATTCCCACCCTACCACCAAAAACCCACAACCACTACCCCCCAAACCAACCCACACCCTACATCATTCAGGTATGGGACCAATAAGAATATCCAACAACAATAAACAATCCGTATTAAGTTAGAACAAACAGTCCCCTCATTCCCTGACCCAACCTTAGACACCAGTACACACGACTCAAACTTATATCACTTGAAAAGATAAAGACACAGGGAAGCAGTCACTCCCTAAATACCCAAACAAATGACCCCCCACGAACCGATACAATCTAACCGAACACTTAAAAACATAACATCGCATTCTCTATAGGCACCACCTAGCATTTCACTTAAGATTAAAGGAGTTCCTCATCGCATACCGTCTACAACTAAACAAATTATTTTAAAAAAAATACACAAAATATTTTCTCAAAGTATCTAAAATTTTACTCTTATAAGCTAGGTACTGAAGCTTACAAAGAGTTGAACAATTATGACTGTATGGCTCAAGAAAAAGCTATACAACTCAGCATTTTCACATAACCCCTCACCCGCTTAAGTAACGTTAAGACCTATAAATTAACTCCAATTTATATCTCTATAATCAAATATATCACATACAGTGGCACATAAACCACCCAAACTAGAGACGGGGCAGCCAAAACTGACAAAAAAACCAACAAAACCCACACAGTTATCCCAATAACTAAATTTCAACAAATCTAAACAAACAATAAAAGCACAACCCCACATGCTCAAATTCAGGCCAGACAAACCCCCGCATAGACATTAAGCACTACCCAGAACATATCCCCAGTGCACAAAAAATACATCACACTACTCCAACCCCCACAACCTTACACCCCCCCATCAAAATTGACCCACAGAAAAAATAAAATCCATAATTATCAAGAACGAGAAACGTTAAGATCTGCAGACAACCAGAAACAACAACCGATCCGAAACGCTCATATAACGAACCGGACTATGACACCATACCTCTACATACCCTTAGTACAATTATCCCCAACACAAATCTTCTCTCCCTACCAAACTCCTCACACCCAACATCAACCACCACCAAACCAATCTCCCTCTCTCCACACCCCTCATGCCCATTCACTCAGCCCCTAACTACAACAATCCCTCGCACCAAAATACCCCCATCTCACAATCGCATCCCACCAGCACACTCCCTAATCTCATCCCCCTACCATATCACAAATCTCCAACCTAATACCCCACCATGGTTCTCCCCCCCCTCCTAACACACATCTACAACACCGACTAACCACCTCCCACCCTTCAACAATAACTTCTCCATCCCAATGTCACCACACCGACCCGAAGCCCTAACCCCCCAACGTACCTTAAACAGATATCCCTACCCCCGACACATGAACAGACACTCAATGACCATTGTCCCCAATAGAGCACCATACCCACAAACCTCAAAAAACCCAATCAGAGAGGCAGAGTTAGAGCCTATAAAATCAAACACCAAACCAAGATGTGAGGTTCTATTAATATGACTATGGCTGTAAAATTATCTAATATGCAAACATCTCCTTAAAAAAACCAAATTTTCCCCACTACGTCAACGACAATGATATTTTTTTTTTTTTTCTTCCATTGCTTGAAGGTCAATCAAATAAGCAAGTGTGTGAGGTGATTTGATAACGCCGCAAAATTATTATGTTGTTCAATTGTGTTATTTAAGTTTATTTCTAATTATTTCAACGTGAAACAAAATGGTAAAACCAACCTTAAGCAAATCACACTTAACCCATAATACTCCACACTCGTGACCTCGTTACACCAGAATCTCACCCCAAATACTGTCCTTCCACCCCCGACCCGCTCTCAAACACCGCCCCCGAACCCGCCATACCTCCTTCCCATTCTAACCATATAGCGCCCGTCCCCAAAACCCCCCTATAAATCCTCCAACCCGACCCAACCCATCCCATAGCCCAACACACCAACCACAATGCCTCTGTGCACAACCCTTCCCCTACTATACAACCCATGCATAACCGCATTACCTACCACCCCGCAGAATGCCCGCCCTATATATCCTCAATAGCTCCGTCACTTATGCACCACAATTCACTTCACTAACCAAATCTTTACTTATCAAATTACAATCCTCCCCGAATCTCCAACCTCTCTAATCGAACCTTCCACATTCAACCCCATTAATATACACAACACAAACATAATCCCTCACATTCACCCACCAACACCAAGAAACACGCTATTTCAAAAGTACTGAAACATAACAAACCAAAAACCGAACAAGAACAAGAATGTATATCTTACCTAATCATATTAACACCTTTCCCAAAGCTATACCATCATACTAAAAAACATCCCATAGCCAACTCCCATTGAGTACACCCTCACAACCAAGACCTACACGTATCCCTAACATCACCATCCACCTAGCAAATTACATCACAAGCACTGTCAAACCCAACAACCTCTAAAGAAGCCTCCCACTAACACTTTACAACACTAACACTCTACAAGCAACTCCCCCAACTCAACACAACTCCTCCACGACGGACCAAGTTACTCTGCCATTCACCCCAACATCACTACATTTTAAAAAACCCACAAAATACACAATGACAAACCCTTCAGATTAGCGCCCACCCTCAAAATCGAACCAAATGCACCCCCCCCACAGAAAATCACACTCACAACCCACCATTCAACAAATCTTTCCACCAAATTGACACTAACCCACCCCAACCTACAACCGAACAACGAGATCCACACGACCTCCCCCGCTAAACCATCAGCTCCCACCAATATAACCACCCAACCCTACACCCCACAACTCTTAGCCCCACCAAACCCCCACAACAAAAAACAACACTTCCCACAACCATACTACCCACTTACCCAACACAAAGCACCCCCAACCATAGACAAAACCCACAATAACCCTAGCGACAAAACAAAATCATCATCAACACGACCACAAACTCACAAACCCCATGACACGCAGGACTAAGACACCCCCTCACACTACATTCCCCCCTATTGAAAAAACCAAAACGCCCCCCTATATAATCCAACAACAAGAACGTACTAAAAATACCTACAACACCAAAAACACTCAAATAGCAACCCAACCCCCCCTCCACTCTTTACCCTACCCAAAACCTCAAACTGACCAAAACCCCACCCTCCCACCAGCACAACACCGAACATCACATCCACCCTCCCACCCCCCCCTATAAAACCACCCCCCATAAAAAAAACACACCTATGCAACCAAGCTTAACACCCATAATAACAACTTAAAAATTAAAAATAAAAGCCTAGACTACCTGTGCAAAGAACTTTAAAATAAAACAAATGTCAAAAAAAACCTATAAAAAACGAACAGCAAAAAAATCTTTAAAATCCAAACACACACCAAACCAATCACAACTACTACCAAAATCAATAGATGCTCACCAGTTGTTTCAGTTAAAAATAGATAGTAGACATAATTATTATCCCTCAGATTCTCAGAAAGGTGTAACTTATTAAGGTTTTACTCACGCTTCGCACTTGAGGATTCCTTATGCCGACGTTTGGTGTTTCGATCAATGTAGTTCTATGATTTATGTTTAAATGGAGAAGCTTGATCATTAGAATAATCTCTCTGCGAACTTACTCGCCGCCCCACCCGCACGTTAGTCAACCCAACCTCGAACCTAACTACCCCTTCAGTATTGAGCGTCCCCATCCTATGAAGAGAAATCTAATCGATTTGTCGAGCAAAGTCAAACGTGTGGTAGAGGCTGAGCTAGTAGAATAACCAATCAACCATATTCTTGAAACCCAAAATTTTGAAACAATCAATTAAAAAATGCACCAACCAATCGAATATCAAGATGAAGATCATGTAATTATTGGAGAGACCCCTCAATCAACAACTTCACAATAATTCCTACACCAAGGCCCACCAGCATTGGTAAAAAACACGTTGATGTGTACAGCCTTTGCCTTAGAGCCCCCTATAACCTTCTTATTATTTAACAACCCCAATTAGCACAAAGTGAATGCACGAAGTTGTGAGGAAAGTGTGACGAGAGCTAATCTTCAGATCCGTAGGTGTCTAAGTCTTCAGAGTCGTAATCCAACATATGGTAAACAAATATGCCTAGTAATGGATTGCCGATCTAGTGACCTAATTGTTCAAAATGTTATAATCCATGAGCAACCAAGCTCCTAAAAGGTGCGGGAGGGTCGAAAACAGAACCAAGTAAACCAAAGGCGGATTTTTGTTCGTTATGTTCGGAAAATTTATGTGATGGTGCCAAATTTTCTATACCTAGAAAGGTTGTTGAAACGGTTAGTACTCGATTTGATAATACATTATATGGTTATTTTATTGGTAAGCATATTGCGTTTCTGGTTGTAGAGTACTATGCTCATAATAATTAGGGAAAGTATGGTTTGACAAGAATAATGATGAATTCCAAAGGCTTTTTCTTTTTAAAATTCAATACTCTTAAAGATTTGGATGATGTTCTGGAGAATGGGCCATGGATGATCCGTAATAGCCCTATCATCTGAAGAATGGTCAATGGATAACACTCAAATGTAAGGAATGAATTAACCCTATCCGTGATGGTTAAAATTCATGATGTTCCTGATGTTCCTATTCAGGTTTTTTCCAAAGATGGCTTACACATTATCGCGTCTCAAATAGGTAAGCCTATTATGCTTGACTCCTATACCACCTCAATGTGCATTGAGTCATGAGGGAGAAGTAGTCTTGCCCGTTTCTTGATTGAAATTAATGCAGATGATGTTCTTCAAGAGAGTTTTACTATGGGTGTTCCTTTAATTGAGGGTACGGGGATTACAATTGAAACTGTTACTATTTAGTATGAATGGAAGCCCCCTTGGTGTGACCTATGTAATATATTTGGCCATGTTCAAGACCATTGCCCTAAAAAGGTGTCGATTACTCCTTTTGTTGTTACCTCTAATGTTGCTACTCCTATTGTTGAGAAAACTAATGATGGATTCCAAACTATGAGTAAAAAGAAGAAGAAGGGTAAATCCAAGTCTACTAATGGTGGTCTGTTTGGTGGTCAACCGGTTAAACAAACTGTTAGGTATGAGCCTAAGGCGACTACAAGCGCACCA
Organism: Tanacetum coccineum; assembly: GCA_026074375.1. Lineage (NCBI taxonomy): Eukaryota > Viridiplantae > Streptophyta > Magnoliopsida > Asterales > Asteraceae > Tanacetum > Tanacetum coccineum. The sequence continues at coordinate 1,137 of BQNB010056337.1, read as the reverse complement.
AAGAAGGGAACTACTAATGTGGGTAATGCATCTAAATCGTCAACTATGTTGAAGACTACTGTCACTTCTACTATGAATGATAATATTCCCGTATCTAATCCTTATTCTGCTTTGGATGAGGAAAGTGAAGAAGAGGTAGAAAATGTGTATAATGAATCGGCTAATTTACTCCAAATTAAAAAACCGGTGGAAGTTCGTCTACTTTCACGGTTGCTGCTGGTTAGCTAATTTTTGAAGAGTCATTTTGTTTCTAGTTTTAATTTATTAGTTGTCTCTAGAGTTGTAAGTGTTTATGGTATGTCATAAGCACTAGTTTTAGTTGTTTATCAAGCTTTTTAGCTTGAGGTTAATGTGGTACGTCAGCAACATTCCATGTGTACTTACGTTTTTCGATTTTATTATACTTTACCGGGGTAACCCTTTACCCAAAAAAAGTACACCTCCGCAATTCATCAATTGAAATACGACACCGTTCCTGACGCCCTTAATGAATATTTGCAAATGGGCAAAGCTGTTAGAAGGTTAATTTATTTTCTTCATTATTATTGATAACAACTATTCTATATATTTGATACAAAATATTATTCTAGAATAATGACCATGGGCTTAGGCCTAATTACATGACATCCATACTAATAGGACTAATACAAATTAATGACTAATAAATATACAAATATAAACGTCTTGACTTTCAATGTTGAATGTTGACTTGACTTTGAATGTTGAATGTTGACTTAAAGTATGTTGAATGTTGACTTGACTTTAAATGTTGACTAATATATCATCTAATACTCCCCCGCATTTGGAGCGGGAGATCTTCGAACGATCCAGCTGAAGTTAAACTTTGCAAAAGGTGAGAAATCTTTATCTTTAGAGAAACTTGATTTATTGATTGTTTTTTGAGTCTTGTACTTGCGTAGAAAGCTGTAACACCCACAACTTCTTTTTTTAATAAGGAAACAAAAGTTAAGAAGGAAAGTAAACAAAACTTGTGATTAGAATGACTTTGAAAAACAAATAAAACCAGAAGAAGATAAAGCTATTAGAAAAATATGTACGAAGAAAAAGAAACGTATCGAAAAACGAAATTGCAATTAGAAGAATATTAAAGACGGAAGATATGCAAAAACTAGAAAG